>CAOJBK010799434.1:0-14384 GCA_948294925.1 Codiaeum variegatum | reverse complement strand
ACAAGAAATATTTACTATCAAAAAACCAAGCCATCTAGAATGTGTTTGGCGCCTTCCCAACAAATCTAAATTAAGGGGTCTAGGCGGCTAAACTTTATCCATCATCAAATGGTCAGTGGGGTCCCAATCTGGGTACCGCCTCAAAATCAGATAACCCAACGAAAATATCGCCAAGCAACTCCTCCTCAAAAAAACTAAACTGCACGTTATTCACCAAATCGTCAAGAGACAGGGTAGCAAAAACTGGAATCACCTCTCCTCCTAAAGACTGGTTCAGCAACCCGGACATATCTTCCTCCTCCTCGTCCACAATCGGAACCACTAACATCCAAAGGCTATTTCTCCAAAATAGAAAGGAAGAAAAAGAGAATTGTCAGAGAGAACTTCAAAGCAAAATTACAAATTATGGAAAGAAGTGAAAACTCAAGCCCTATTTATAGGCAAAACTTCTAACTCCTGTATTCATTGCGTTTACACTTAGAAGTCACGTCCTTACGAACACAACTGCTAAGGGGGGTATCTGTGAACCCATATTTCTACACCATTGTATCCAGCCCATCAATACGAGCCCAACAAATTTGACCGGGCTTAAATCAAACTTCAAACAAGCCTAGAAAGCCTAAAACTGAATTGGACTAAATGGAACTGGACCCAAAAAATCGGGCCCATGCCCAAAATGACAAGATGCATACGCGAACGACTTCACGCATGCGTGAAAGCCTCAATGCATATGTCAAGCCCTTCACGCATTCGTGGCACGCGCATGGGTGGAGCGTGTGATGCATATGCCTTTCAGTTTTTAGGTTTTTCTAACATGATTCCGTATAAATTCGACCCTCCAAAACAGAGTCAGAGTTAGTGAGGGGGTTCGAACCTTTTTTTACCAACTTTTCCATACGACTTTCTATAACGTTTCACATATACCAAACACTTACAAACACTTCTAAAACACAATTTACAGCCTCTAAAATGAAACATTCAGATGATAGATACTATAAATGATCTGTTTCCAGACACCACAGACAATCAGTTAAGTCAGTCCATCCTACTCCAATCAGTTTAGACAATCAACCATTCCTCTCTGAACACAATGGAGACACGGTCCAGCTTCATCAAGCTATTAGAACTGCTGATTCCCAAACCACGTAAAAAGGTAAAAATGATACAGTATTCCTTTTACCTTTATTCAAACTATTATTTTAAGCCCTTTAATTTAGACTAAAGGAATGTTATTTAGAACACTTATTTTAAGCCCTTTAATTCAGAATTAAGGCATTTTATGAAAAATATTTTCATAACTAAAATCAATCAAACCCTAAAATCTATTTAGGTATAACTCAAAATCATTTTCACATTAATCAAGTATCAGAATTGATTAATAGCCTATTGGATAATTTTTTTTTTAAAAACTAAAATCAATTAGCAACTGAACCAATAACCATTCCACTGTTACTAGAATAGCCCCTTCGCGAGAAGGGAGAACGATGTGGGGTTTGAATGTCATTCAAAGGGATATGCTGATAAGTCTTTCACGGCTTCAATCTCAAAAATTTTATTTTCTTTGTTTTGTTATATATTTGTTTATTTTATTTGCATTATTTTATCATTTCATTGCTTATTTATATTTTTTTGTTATTGATGTTATTGTCTGTTTGTATTTTTTTTTTTCATATTCTGTGTGGTGTATGGATTTTGAGGAATGTGTGCTTCTCCCAAACCATAAGGCTGGAGGGGAAATCCCCTATTATTATTGGATTTCACTGTATTTACTGCTTTCTTTAGGATGATGTGCCTTCCCTATCCTGAACTGGGCTAAAGGAAGGACCCATGGCAAAATTGATTGTATTTACAGCTTTGATGCATTATCATTCATATCTTGCATGTTCATGCATTCATCCAATACTATTTCCCATGCATACATGAAAATCATCTTTTTTAACTGAACTTGTATAATAATTAGTGCCAAAATTCTATTTTAATTAAAATGGTACAAAAACTATTTTTATTAAAATATTTTCAGATCACGAACGGTCGAACCCCTTTTGGTTCCAAAAAGAACAGTTTTTCCATTAGGGTAGAAATTAAATTTTTTTTCTAACATGGAGTTAAAAGCAAAAGGTTTCTTAATCACCTTAGAATAAAACTAATTTTTCTAAAAGTATTAGGTGGTGACTCTAACACTTCACACACAACGTGCACTCCAACAAACACATATGGATGCATAAATGTGGAAACCTGATCCGTAATCTATGACGCGCATGAAAGCGCAATCTGAAAGGTTTCCTCCTAGCCTTTTGCAAAAAAAAAAAAGGGTTCGCAGGCGCGCTCTTCAAGGAAGATCCCGCTGGCTGCTCGGGAGAGGCCTCACAACTCGACTCCTTGTTGATTTTTCCCAAGGCACAAACCAGGGAAGTAAGCCATATGCTTCATGATATTCCTAATCATTGGGTTTCAATATGGGTCAAAATCCATAGCAATTGCCTCTTTCAGATGCGCAGTAGTGTGAATGAACTGGACAAATGAGAAGTCGAATAAAGGATATACCAAAAACTCAGGTTGGATTTCCAAAATTGGGATTGTGCCTAGGACTTCGGGTTTTTTAGACGTGTCTACTTTGATAGTAACAATTCTGTTCTTCAGCAGGAACTTAAACTGTTAATGCAAATTTGATGGCATAACATTGGCCCGATGGATCTAAGGTCTTCCCAAAAGTAGATTGAAATAGGGGGGACATCTATAACTTAGAAAGGTAATTTGAAAGTGGTTGAATCCATGGTGACGATCAGTGTTAACACCCTCAAAACTTATCTTTTTAAGTTGTCATAAGCTTGTATGATTTGATCAAAAGGGGTAAAATCAACAACACTTAACCCCAAACAGCTTGCAACTTTCAGAGGGTAGACATTGAGTGCAAACCCATTATCAACTAAAGTCATGGGGACAATTTTCTCCCTTGTGATGATAGTGATGTAAAGAGCATCATTGTGTGGTCCCCCAAGTTGGATTTCATTGAACTGGTGATGGAAGAAACCAAAGCCTCATGAGAAATGTTAAACTGGGTTTGGAATTGGCTCAGTGCCTTGCAAAAAGCTTGGCGGTGAGGATAAGATGACATAAGTAGACTCCAAATGGAAATATTTACTTGGGTGTTCTTCAGCTGTTTCAGTATGGGATCCTCTTCAAGGTTAGGAGTTCCCTTAGATTGAGCCAATGGTCAGCTTACAGATGAAGGAGCAGCAGGTGCTTGTGTGATCCTCCCACTTCTAGTGATAGTATTAATTTCATTACCCAAGTTTCTCATCAATGATAACACAACAATAGTCATTATGGATTGACCTCCCTAAGGAAGGTTGGTCAACCAAAAGTGAGCAATTTAGGGAGAAAGACTTCTCTAAGGAGGATGGGTCCTCTCCAGTGTAATGGAAATTGCTTCAGCATTAGATATGAGGTGTGTTGAATCCCCTTCCTCAAACTCATTCAGGATTGCATTCACATTGTGCTCTGGCCAGGGATTTGTGTCAATGTTTGCAGTGGACAGGAGTAGATCATTAGCATTAATTAGGTCTTGAATCTTGCATCTGAGGGCCTTGCAGTCATAAATTTTATGGCCTGGCACTTGATGGTAATCACACCTTTCAGACATGTTAAAGTTCTTAAGTAATGGATTCGGAATGGGCTTGGGTTCTAGTGGTTGGAATGCAACCTTTTCTAAGTATTGTTTTAGGAGAAAACTCAGTATCAATCCCCTTAAATCAGTGAACTCCCTTTGTTTAATCTGAATAGGCTGCCAAAATTGCATTGATCCCACCTTCTTTCTGAGTACTGTTGGTCTTTTTGAAATAGGAGGACGAGGTCTAACTTTCATCCTTGATGAGACCAGATTCAACCCCATCTTCCAGGCAAGTGCCAAAATTCACTAATGCTTTGAAATTAGGTGGGTATCAATCGGTCTCGATACACAGGTAATAAATTTTTTACTATGATGTCAATTTATTTTATATCTGTTGGTCTATTTACCATTTGGGAGGCTTTCTTCCTCCACCTAGTGATGAATCCAAAGAATGTTTCTTTAGGCATTTGTTTAGTTGTTTCCAGATCTCTTCATTTAACATCAATTTCTTGATTATAAGAATATTGTTTTACAAATTCATTACATATGGACTTCCAAGCTTATTTCTTGGAATCCTCTAATTGAATGAACCGGTTTAGAGCTGCACTAGTAAGCGACTATTGGAAAAGTTGGGTAAGGAGCTCGCCTTCCCTACCCACAGGGCAAAGTGTTCCATCATAGATTCTCAGGTGAGTGTTGGGGTAGGTTGTGCCATCAAACTTCTCAAATTTTGGCATTTGAAACTTGGATGGAAGCATGGCATTAGGGAAGGGACTTAAGGCCTTCACATCAAGGACATTTTCTTTCTTGTTCAAGGCCTTAAGGGTCTTCTCCATTTCCTTATACTTTTTCATCATTGTTTGTAGCAAAGGATCAGTTGATGCCCCATTTTGGAAAGGATCCGTAGTAGGAGGTAGCTTCAATGTTGCTTCCATGGCCAGTTTGTGGATTTAGAATAATGACTTCATCAGCTAAAATTTCCTTTGTTGAGGAGGTAAAAGCATGATTGGTAGGTTGGACCCAGACTTGAGCCAACATTGCTTGAACTTTGCCCAATATGGTCTATTCTTAGGCATGTATCATTGTAGAGATAATCTCTTGTTGTGTTTTCATAGCCTCCTCTTGATTCTTTAAGATTTTTGCCAGCATAGAGGTAATATCAGCAGGTCGAGCAATGGCATCAGTAATAAGGTTGAGGGTGTTATTTCCTTCTAAGTTTGACATGTTAATCTTTTGGAAAAAAGACAAGGTAAGGTATCAACTTTTGAAAATAGGCCAGTAGCATGCATGTAGGTATGATGAAAAGGATAGATTTTTGGAGAATTTTTGGAATAGTTCACTTAGTCTAATTTCAATTTTTTGGATGTCATGATGCATGCATGCATGCATGTATGCATGAATGAAAAAGATATCATGATGATAGATAATAATTGGAGTCTTTAGGGTACATGGGTCCTAGGGTCAATGCTAATTATTAAATGAGAGCTTGGTGGTTTAAAGGTTCTCCAATGACTAGAGGTGCGATATACCTAACCATATGTGAACCAAGGAGGTTCGCGTGGGTCCAATGGCTACGTGCAACCTCTTTATCCCAACCCAAATGATTGAAGGGTATGCCTAGTAGTTGGATGATTTCACTATTGGCAAAGCAGTCCTAATGAAAGAAGCTCACTCGATGTTACTCTCTATCCAGGTTTTTCTAAAATAAGGAAGCATGTTAAGTGATGCATAAAATTTATTTCCATATAGTCTTAAGCCAAAATTCGCTTTTTACCAAAAAATAATCCACTTAGTTTTCAAGTTTCCAAACATCTCAGTGGAGTTGCTAGTTATGAGGCCCTATCTGAAGCCCTCGGGATTTTCCAACGTGTCTTCAAGTTTATGGCTCGAGGAAACAGACCACAAGGGGTCAAATTATGCATGGTCTCCAGTTGTGGATAAGTCCCATATTTGTACACCCTACATGTGTATATTGGTGTGCACTTAGATGTGTTTAGAGTCACCACCTAATATTTAAGAAAATGGTTTTTTCTTAGGTGATTAAGAAACCTTTTGTACAACTCCAATTTAGAAAATGATTTTACCCAATTATTTGAAAAAGGCTGGTCCTCGAACCATAGTTGGGTTCGAGAATTCGTGATTTGATAAAAACAAGTTTATAAAAGGATTTTCCAATTTCATAAACAACTTTGGCTTGAGAAAAATATAATTTCAGTTAAAAAGTAATTTTCGTGTATGCATGGAATATCACGTGATGCATGGGCATATAAAGCATGGAAATTTATGATGCATGAATAGTCTATTATATACATGACATTCATAAAGCAATAAAAGGGAAAGGATTAAACAGAGTTCCTTCCTCTAGCCCACTTAAGGTTCTAGGAAAGGCACACATCCCCAAAAAAAGCGAATAAAGTTCATTACATAATAAAATAGCAAATAATTAGGGAACCCCTCTCCAGTCCTCAGATCCGGAAGAGGCACAGATTCCTTAATACAAACCCATAACAAATGATAATACGTAAAATGGAAAAAATAAATGGAATAACAGAAATAACTAAATTGATAAAGAAAAATAAAGGAAAATGTATTTTTTTAGTTAAAGTCGTTTGAAGACTTGTCGGCATATCCTATTGAATGAGAATAAAACCCTGCATCGTTCTCCCTTCACACGAAGAGTGGGGTTGTTCTTATAACAATGGGTGGTGATTTGATTGGTTCAGATGCTAATTAGTTTTATTTAATAAAATAATCAACCGTGTAAGTTGTTAATCCATTTAAAAATCGATTAATGGAAAAAGGATTTTGAATATGATTGCCTAAGTTCATTTTAGGGCTTTAGTTTGATTCATTTTAAGAAAAAAAGAAGTTTTAATTAAAAAAAATATCTTATTTCAGATTAAATTGCTTAAATCAAAATAAAAAGGAATAGAAATATTGTACCCTATTACCTTTTGCTTGCAGGTTTTAGACGCAGTGGATCGGATGGCTTGACGAACCTAGAGCGTGTCTCTATTGTGTTCGGAGTGTACTGATGAATGGCTATCTGGACTGCACTGGTAAAAACCGAATCGTCAGACTAATAAAAAAATGAACGTCTTTGGTGAATTCTGAGTGTTTATGGTGTAATTGGATCAATTTTTGTGCGAATTGTAGTGTTTGGAGAGTGTTTTGAGAGGTTTGGGAGTGTGAAAAGTAGTCTGAAAATGTAAAAAGTTGAACCCCATAACTATTCTAAAGGTTCAAATTTATAGAAAACTAAGTTGGAAATTTTGGGAAATCCAAAACTCGTGTGTTTGGCTCCAAACGTGCATGTTTAGGCTAAACGTGTGTGTGTTGGGCTTGGTTGTCTCGGCCTGATTTTCTGGGTCTAGTCCAGTCTGTTTCAGTTCAATTTTTTTAGTTTTTTAGGTCCATTTGAGGTCCAATTTGAGCACGATTCGAACCATTATGCTCGTATTAACGGGCTGGATTTAATGGTGCAAAAATTAGGATTCACAAAAACTACATGACAAAACTCGAAGTTACAACCTCTCAGACAATAATTATTTGCCCTTGGCATTGGACGTTGAGATATATTCGAATGCTAAAGATCTTAAAAATATAGTCAAATATAGAATTAAAAAATCTTAACAAGATCACGCTTGACTGATGATTTTCTTTCATCACCATCTTGATGAAATATTAAACTTGAATATTTGACTTTTAAAGATCTATTAGTCCTTTGGAACAACTTGATAGAAAGATTTGACCATCATAAGTCGATCATTCTTCCAAAGGCTCATTATGAATAGATGCATTTATGATTGCAAGATTTTAAAACTATAAGTGAATGCAATTCTAGTATTTTCAAAATTACTTCCAAATTGAAATTATATAGAGAAAATATTATTGATCATGATATGTTAGAGAAGACATTTCTACTTTTCATGCCTTAAATATGCTCCTACAGCAGTAATATCAAGAAAAATATTTTAATAAGCATTCTAAATTAATTGAATATCTTCTTGTTGCTGAGCAAAATAATAAACTCTTGTTGAAAAATCATGAAACCCATAACTAGTTCTCCCTTATTCCTAGAAGTGAATGAGACAATATACAATATTGGGATGCATGATTTTTCAACAAGAGCTCATTATTTTGCTCAATAATAAGAAAACATTCAACTAATTCAGAATACTTCTTAAAATCTTTTTCTCGTTATTGCTTCTGCAGGAGCATATTAGAGGCATAAAAGATAGAAAATATATTTTCTAACATATTATAGTCAGTAATACTTTTTTCATATAATTTCAATTTGGAGGAAATTCTGTAAAAAAATTATATCCATTTTCAGTTTTAAAATCTTGCAATCGTAAATGCATCCATTTGTAATGAGCCCTTGGAAGAATGACTGAATTATGATGGTCAAATCTTTGTTTCAAGTTGTTCCGAAGGACTAATGGATCTTTAACATTCAAATATTCAAGTTTTAATCCTTCATTGATAATGTGTTAAAGGAAAGTCATTGCCCTAGCACAATCTTGTTAAGATTCATGATTTATATCTTTGATTATGTTTCCAAGACCCTTAGCATCCAGATGTATTTCAGCATCCAGAACCAATAACAAATAATTCTTGCCCTAGAGGTTGAGAGCTATAAATTTGAGTTTTGTCATATTCGACATTGTATATATAAAAGAAATAACATGTGCAATAGTATCATTAATGATCAATTTTTAAAAGATTTAATAAACAATGCAATTAGGTTTTCAGTGATATAAAATATCAATTATTTAATGAATTGGAATACTACATTTATGGATATTTAATTCTTTAGGAACTTAAAACTAAAATTCTTTTAGAATTTATTTCTTAGTTATTTGTTTAATTAGTTTTTATGAATTATAGATAATATTAGTGCCAGTTATTCTGAAACTAGAATTTAAAATACAATGCTAATTTTTTAGAAATTTTTTTTAAAAAATAGAGCATAAATTCTTTAGAAACTAGAATTTAAAATACAATACAAAAATCAGAATTTAATAAATTAATAATATAAAAAGTAAATATAATAATTTCATGTAAAAGTTTTTTTAAAAAATGAAATTTATAGGATAAGAACGATCATTCATAACAATATCACAAAATAAAGAATTCAGTCTAAATCATATGTTATTTTTTTTGAACAGAAAGCATATGTTATTTGAGAATAGTGATAATACCAAGAAAATAATCCGTTGGTTTTGGAAACACATAATCAACGATAGAAAAAAAGTGTTTATATGAATTATATTTTTTTAAAAAAATTATTAGACATAAGCATAAAAGCATAAATCAAAACTTTTATTTTTTTTTAAATGATATTTTGTATAACATTATTCTTTTCTTTTTATTAATGTGAGAGGAAAAACTAACTTGTGGGAGACACAAATTGATGAAAAAATCACTCCTTAGAACTAAGTAAATTGGCAAGAATAAGCCTCAAGTCATGACTAAAAGGAGAACAACGGCCAAAGGAGGAAAAAAGAAAACAAAGCAAAACAGAACCAAGAAAATAATGCAGGTAATACAAAGTAGTCAAGAAATGCAGGGCCTATAACTCCAACCTTTGAAATAAGTAGAGAAAAGCCAAAGAGAATTCGGATCATAGGGAAAGAAGGGTATATCTACTTTGATCCAAAGCCAACACCAAAAAAAACTAAGATGCACTATCTTCTTGAAATCAGGAGCAGCCTCTTTAAAGACTAAGTCATTTGGGACAAGCCTAATAGACCAATTAATAGCAAAGTAGATAATGGTCCATGAACTATGCTAAACTTTACCATAAACCAATGAACGCCAATGAACAAAAAGATTAGTCCCTTTCTTTAGCATAACAAAAGTAATGCTCCATCAGTAACCAAAAAAAACATCATAATTTTCAAGAGAAAAAATAATGCTGTAAAATATGACTAGCAGTTTCACCAAAGCAACCATAAGCAGCACACCGATTATCAGAAATGGGACAAAATCCAACAAGAAAAAATGAGTTTTTTCGAAAAATCAAATTTTATTTATATTTTTTTGTAAATTAAATTATCTTTTCATAATTATTTTTAAATGTGTAAAAAAGATTAGTATATAAAAAATATCATTTTTAAACTGGCAAGCTGGAAACTATTTTTAAATTATCTTCATCAGCCTTATTAGGCTGGAAATTATTTTATATAAAAATTATGAGGAGAAAACTCCTAGTTTTGAGAGTAATAGGGTTTGAGACTTTTTGTAGCAAACTTTTAAAGGAGAAAAAAAAAAGTAAATTAGATTGGAGACTACAGCTTGGAGATTTCAATTTCTGTTGGGGTCTGAGAGCTCACATCACCTTGGAGAATTTTTCCATGGACCTTAAAGAGGGAACACACTCATGGGTTTGACACCACAATCCAACCTAAAACCTTAAGGCATTGAGTTTATGGGTCCTTTCCATTTATATATCCCTCAACAATCCCATCTTTTTCCGATCTGGGATTTTAGCACTCTTGAAATCCTAACAATCTCCCCCTCAAGAGTGAATATCCACATCGGGCTTGGGCTCCCCCTCGAGTATTACGGTTAAGAGTCTTTTTACTCCACCGGTTGGGCCACACCGGGAGTCACCTCGCTCTTCCACGTAGAAGCTGCCACTACGTGATCTCCACCGTCTCCATACTCGTCTAGTCAAACCTTGGCTTCGATACCATTTGTTGGGGTCTGGGAGCTCACATCACTTGGAAGATTTTTCTACATGGGCTTTGAAGAAAGAATACACTCATGGGCTTGACACCACAAATTTTAGAGCTTCAACTTTTTAGTGATTATCAAAGTTTTATTTTCTTTATTTCTCTTCCTTTTCAATTTTAGTTTTAATGGAGCTTTATTATGGATCGTGAATAATTTAATATTACTTTTATCATTGATATAGTGAGTAACTAATTTCACTGTTCTAAAGTTTGGAATGTAGTTGATTAATTTATTTATATTTATGATGTTTGATTGATTTGGAACTTTACAATTGGAATTTCATCAATTGATTTAGCACTTAATGCTAAAGTTTTGGCCAATAGATTCTTGATTAAAGAGATTAGGTTAACAAATGAAAGTTAAGACTTAGTATCTAAAATTTGAATCAGTTGACACAAGGAGCGTATTACTTAAACATAAGGATAATCTTATGAGCTGTCAAAAGTAATTTTACGGTACTTAATGAATTCATTCTATTTTTCTAATATCACGAGAATAAAATTAAGAGTATATTGGACGTTAGTGATTTATTTTGAGAGAAAACTTTATTAAATTTAGAAAATTAAGTCTTGAATTTTATTGTGACAAATCATGAAAGACATATAATGAATATAGATTACTAATCAATTAACCCTAAAATCCTTGGTCTTCATTATTATTGAATTTATTTACAATTTCTTTACACTTGTTTTTAAGTTTAAAGTATTGTTTGATTGTTGTCCAAATAATAGAGATAAGTTTTGGAATTGATAGTTGGCACTACTCCTCTATGGACCCACACTCACACACTATTACTTGAAAATGATTTGTACACTTGTAGAAATCGTATATTATTGTCTTGTATCAGAAGTTTGGGAAATAGATTGTTGAAACAATAGAAAACCACTTTGTTAATTTTGGAGTAGAAGTGTTAGTGGAAAATGTTAACAGTTTGTTGCTATTTTGTGATTTAAGAACAAGGTAGTGGTAGATGGGTTTTTTTGTTAATTAGCTTTTCTTAGAATTGGCAGGTAGAGTTTAGGGGTTTTGAACATCGAGGATAGTTTATCTTTTCACTTCATTGGTAATTAGGAAAATTAAATAGCTTACTGAGAATTTTATTGAACCTTGTTTGTTATGTATTTATGAGGTGTCATTGCATTTAGTTATCATGTAAGCAGGTCTAGAGCATCTCTGAGTGTTATTCTATGCTTTTTTCATCACTAGTTATATAGGATTGCAGCTTTCACTTGGATCATGTTTCACCTCTACCTTACTTCTTAGAGAAGGTATGCTACCTTTTTTTGTTAAATTAGTACGTATTATTTGTATAGTTTTCTTTTGTGGTTTAACTAATATCTGTGGACTTCTTATCAGATCACATTCAGGGGTCATGTTTTCATGACTCATGCAACAAAGGCCAGTTATAAATTACTATTAAAAGATTATGAGAAAGTGAGTAAGGTATTAGTTGAAGACATGTTTTTTGATGAGCAAGACATGAATTGCTCCATGGATAAAATTAGGGTTAGCAATATTTGACACGATTTGATTAAATGACATAACATGCACTTTAAATTTGTTTGGGTTTGGGTTTGGGTCATAAATGAGTCAATTCGTTTATGAAACATAAAAAAACTAGGTTTAAACGAGTTTGATAGGACAATGGCCTAACAAATTCCAATCACCTTAACTACGGATTGGATTGGATACGTCTTGGAATGTATGAGCCTGCACAGATGAGGAAACGTGAGCTTATATGGCTAGGCTTTGTGCTTGGCAAAGACCCTCTGATGCCCAAGTTAGTAATGTGATTACAATGCTTTAGGCTATTGGGAGCCCTATGAACAGATTAGCATTTTTAGGAAATAGTAAAACATACCTTGAAATGTGTGTCAATATGAGATATTTATAGTATTTGTGACATTCCCAAAGTGGACACTTGTCATGTTAGGAATGGGCCATGTGTTGCCCTCTAATGGGCCAATGAGGGTGGTCCCTAAGTAGGAATTTGACACGTGTCCTTAGGAATATTCTCTTTGTGTGTACGCTGTGGGCCCCATTGTCTGAGGTCTCTTCGGCACATTTTATGGCGAAGCCCTTCCTTCAGGGTGTTAGGCTTGGGCCCATTCTATGCTAGACCATTGAGAAGCTGCCTTATGAAAGTTTATGGGCTTTGGGCCCTTACGCTTTAGCTCTGACCCGTATCAGAGGCCCCTTTTGTTCATCTAAGATTGAATAGCTAGGAGTTCAATACCTTAGTTGAATAAAAACTCTAAGCAAGAGGCCCTCAAAGCTCTAATTTTTACTTCAATAGGATTGTTTCATTTTTGCAAGCACCTTCAACTTCCTTTGTTGGGGTCAATTTTTATTTTATTGTCTATTTTTCAGCTTCAAACCTTCTTCTCCTGCTCTGGCTTTCATTTCTTTATCTTCGTTGTTGTGTGATAATCATTCTGATAACTTTTATTGAGCTTCACTTTTATTTTTCTTCTTCTCTTGATCGTTCATTGAAATTGGATCTTTGGTGTACCTCACGCCGAAGCAGTGGTGCTCGTCGAAGCCAAAGTGCTTGTCTCCAATGGAGAGAGTCCTTTTGGCCACGTGGCATCCACGTCATTTAAAATATTTCACCACGTGTCATCCTCTATATGTGATGGTTAGGAATGTTAAAGGGGTTCTAGAATGCCTATACATACCCTTTATTTTGACCTCTTTTCCCTCTTACTTTCCTTTTCTCAGCTAAGACTTTTGCCCTCTTTCTTCTTTGTTTCTTCAACCTTTTCTTCTATTTTCTCATACCATTCAAACCTTATGCCTTGTACTAGGCAACACCACGGAAGCCAATCTGGCTCTGTCAGCAAAGAGGAGTTCATCATTCAATCTCTTACCCCAGCTTGGCGAAGTGTTGTTCCTAAATCTAGCATAAACTGGAACATTCTCAAAATCAATTTCGACTGCATCTTCTCTTCTGTTGCCTTCAAATTTTGTTCTACTTCTCATCATCTATTCCATGAGGATCCTCAGCTAAACATCCCTGTGGGTTGCTAAGATTATGTCTTTTTCTTTAACCAGATGCTTCGTGGTCTACTTTTACCCCCTTCTCCATTCTTTGTTGACGTCTTCAACCATTTTGGTGTAATCCCCTTCACCCTCATACCTAACTCCATATTGAACATCGATTATTTTGAGGTCCTTTGCTTCTGTTTGGGTATCTTTTCTCCTTCCATGGAGTTATTCTAGTTGTTTTATTAGTTTATGTAATGTCAATGTGACATTAGGGTCTTCATGTCCTTTGGGAGACCGAACAGAAAGCTCATCACTGCGAAGCCCAATAAGGCTGACGATTGGTAGTGTCACTTCTTTAGATTGCAATATATAGGCTCTAATGAGGGCAAATTCAGCTTTGATGGAGACTATTAAGAGCCCAATAAACTTGCTTCCAACACTTCACTCACCGAAGAGGACATGAATTATCTATTGACGTTGATCAATTTAAGGAGGTTGGTTAATATCAATTATCTGTGGTGCAATAGCCTCCATCGAGATAAAAAGGGTCGTGTAACTATTTTGTACTGCCTCACAAATCTATTGGGTAAGTTCTTTTCTCACTATGCTTTGTGTATTTCACATGTTTTGATCCTTATCCTTTTGTTCTTTTTCCTTAGAGAAACCACTAAAATAGGTGAACGAGAACCTCTTCTGTATACTAGGGATAAGGAGTAAAGATGTGAAAAAGGTACGAACCCTCGCACCAAGGAGGAAATCTAGAGGGCTATCTAGATCCTGCACCTAAGAGAGGAGAATTTTCCACACCTTTTTCTATATTTCAAGGATTTACCTCCCACAGTCAATGTGGGGGGTTCACATGCCAGCTAGCCCCCTACACTGGCTAGTGGGCCCCCAATATTTCTTAAGGCCACTTCCTTCCTCCTTTGAAAGTGGCTTTAGGTCTAACCCTCCTCTAGTGTCAGGTTCAAAGAGGCCGATTCATGAGCCGGTAGGTGATGATGAAGAAGGTCCCTTCATTGCGAAAAGGGACAAGTGAAGATCG
>CAOJBK010799422.1:0-11276 GCA_948294925.1 Codiaeum variegatum | reverse complement strand
CCCTACTAAAATTCCAATTTCGCTCACTAAACTTATTATTGAATTTCAATTTGGATCAGTAATAACACTGGCTTTGAAATTTTTTCTTTTAAAGTTAATCAAAACTTTTATGATGACTTAAATACAAAAACCTACAATCAGAGAACTATATTAAGAACATTTTACTTGGTTATCATGTGGAAAATATGGTTAACAAATTCTTCTAAAATCTAGCAATAAGAACTTTATTGATTCAAAACTAAAGACGATTGATTTTATTGATACAAATTAACATTCAGTAACCAGTGTTTTAAAAACCGGTTGAACCGGGAACCGGAAGTTCAACCTGTCCGATTAGAGATTAAAAAAAAAACTGAATTTGTAATTGAACCGGACAGAACAGGTTCAACCGGCCGGAAACCGTTAAACCGGGTTGAACCGGATTTTGCAAATATTTAAAAAAAAAAAACATAAAAATCCATTAAAAAATCAATAAAAAAATTCACATGAAAAATATTATTTTTTTCTCTTAAAAATGTAAACTTTTATATAATTATACTATTTTTCAAGACTTAACATAAAATATTTTAATATTTATATGATATAAATAAATAAAAATTATCTGTATTTTTGAAAAAACGGTTGGACTGAGGTTTAAACCTGTCGGACCAGTTGAACCATGGACTGTTCCCTCCACCGGTTCAATAACCAGTCTGGTTTTTAAAACACTGTCAGAAACTATACTAATATGATGTTTAAATTCAAAATTGGAAAAGGTGAAATTAAACCCCAATCTCCAATTACCTTTTGATTGAAAAACCTATCTTTTTAATTAACCAGAAGCTAGTATTACCTAGTTTCTCAAATCCACCTCAAAATCCTCAATTCCTTGTTTTTACAGCTGATTTAGAAGAGCCATTAGCCAAAGCTAGGTGAAACTTTCAGTCAGGCCCGGAATCTCAAATTTTCCTTTTACATTTTCATTACTTTGATAAAATTTCCAAAATTTTCAGGAGAAAAAAGAACATTTCTATTCTGTGAAGATTTCATTTAAGGATAATTCTGCGTATGATTAAAGGGGAAAACATGTAAAATGGTACCTCTTAAAGCACGATAAAGAAGCTTATCAACAGTTTCTTCATACTCCTTATAAATAAGATCACGAACCAAAGACTTCCCCATAGCTTCCTCAATGGAAAGCCCTGTCAACTCCGCAACCTTTGCATTCCACCCATTTATGCAGCCATCAACATCAACAGCAAATATTGGAGCAGTTGCAGTCTCTATTAACCTAACCATTTCTCTTGCAACTGAGCTAAGTTCATTCATCCCTTGCAACTCAAAATCCCCAAGCTTGGAATTCGCAAAGGCCTTACAATTGGCTGCTTCAGCATCCCTAAACGAGTCTCGTAAAATAAGCTGCAAAGAGTGAATAGCATCCATTTCTGCATTCTCCCAGGGTAAACTTCGGCACTTTACCACTTCCAAAAAGGCCTTGAATGAAGAGCGAGGATGCATCCTTTGCCCATCATCTTTATCCTCCGGGTGATGCTTTGCCCCTCCCCATTTGATCTCCTTTGCCGTGTGAGATCGAAACCAGAATAAGAAATCTTGCTTAGTGATATAAGCAACGGCCATACCACAAACTGCGTCACCAAGCGAAGCAGCCCCAGGATACCCAGCATCGGCCAAACTGTCAGTGCTCAAACCTGTTGAGTCTCCGTGAAATGCCAACAACCACTCTACGATATCTTTTATTTGGGCTTCAGTTGGGGTCACACCTAATGGATAGTACTTCCCTTGGTAATAAAGTGCTGCCCCGTTACATTTTACAAGGTCCATAATACTTGGACTTTGAGTAACAATACCAGTCGCAGAATCACGCAAAAGCATATCACATAACAGTGTTTGAGTCCTCAAAACATGCTTCTCGGACAACTGTGATGCCAGTTGTAACTCCATATTCAACTGAAGACCAAAAGCCTGCATTAGAAACTCACAAGCATAACGAAGTGGAAATGGGATGCTTCTAGCAGAAGTGTGATGACAAACAACCAAACCCCAAAGCCTCATTGAATACCTCCCACCAATAGCTTCGTCATCCTTCCCATTAATAATAACAGCCATCGCCAGCGACGCAATCGACCCCATATTTGACATATATTGAGCATGACAACCATGTGGGGCACGAAGAGTCGAACCGACCAAGCATAAAGGCTGCATTAGCCCTTCATCCTGAATAACACTAACTGGCGTAGCATGACAATCCACTATCATTCTAACCCTACTCTGCTTAAACAAAAACCTCGAAGCCTGAGGTATATCCGTTGAAGGATAATGTAAACCGATATAAGGTTCCAAATCAGACCTTTTAGTCTCGGCTACAACCTCACCATGTTCATCCTCATGAAATTTATAAACCATAATTCTATCATACCCAGTAAGCTCTCTAACACACTCCACAACAGTATCACACAATAGCTTAATATCCCCACCAGGAAGAGACTGTAACCGAGAAATTGCTCGAACAGCTAATTTTTGTGACTGTACAGCCCCAGCTATTGATAAAGCAGGATCTTCAGTTCTAGCAGGTTCTAAATCAATAACTATCCCAACATCAATCCTATGTAAAATCCCATAAAAGGGTCTTCCAGAATTTTTAGCATGAATGCAAAGAGGGTTTAATATAGTAATTTCTCTAGCCCCAAAGGCTTTTTCTAACAAAACAGCACTTGAGTTTGTAAAAAGAGAACGAACATCAGTTCCAATTGAAAGAATTTCTGATTTTTCTAAAGAAGGAACTGATTGAGGAGTTAAACCAAGCAATTCGCGTGCATTTTCACTATAAGCGATAACCCTAAAAGTCTCTTCATCAACTGAAATCATACAACCAAAAGGCTGAATACAACCACCTCGTTGAATTTTTGATAAATAAGCAGTAATTTGTTGTTCAGGAACTGATTGATTAGTTGTTCTTACTGATTGTGAATAATCAAATGACTTACCTGATTCCCCAGATTGTTCAAATACAGCATGAAGTTGAGCATCTACTGTGTATTGAGCAATTGCTTTACTTACAGAATCAGTGTTATAAACCCTTAAATTACTCGTCCCTGATGTTTGAGCTGCTTGATGATTTTTCTGATTTTTCTGATTTTGCTGTGAGTGTGGTGTTGCTTTGTTACCTGAAGCCATTACTGTTCTAAAATTTGTCAAATTGAACCCAAAATTGGACTCAATGATAAAAAAAAGACATGGGTTTTGAAGATAATGAAAGATTATGTGAGAAAATGAAGTAAATATGTGGCCTTTGGGGAAAGGGAAGAGACTAAAAAAGCTTTAGTAGAAGAAGAAAAAGTTGAATTGATTTGAACTTTTGTGTTAGTGTTTAGTTAATTTCACAAAATTGTTTTTTTCTTCTTTGTTTTTCTCTCTGTGTGATTATGAAATTTTTTGTGGGTTTTTGGGAATATACACAAGAAGAAGAAGAAGAGTGAGGTTTTGGGGTGTGTTTGATTGGTGGAGAGCAATGGCTTGTGGGCACAAGTCACTGTGAAGACATGCAGATTTTTCTCTGTTTCTTTTGATGCGCTTGTATTGGATTGAGAAAGAATTTGTGTATAATTCAAAGGATAATTATACTGTATGTATGTATATACGAAGGAGAAGATCCGAACTCGAAATTTCTCGATATGTATGTATATATTTTTTAATATTAATAAAATGTTCAATTTTCTCTACAACTAAAAAATAGGCTACACACTAAAATATAGTATAATGATAATTACATATACGGTCTGAACAATATATTTATATTTTATTTTTCTATTATAATATAGTGGTAAGTGTATATACGATCTGAACAATAGATTTAAATTCGATTTTCCCATTATATAAACAGACTAATCACATAAAATAAGGTTCCCAAGGTCACAAGCAAACAAAAATAAAATCAACAAGGCATAAACTTTTGAGATAATGTGTAGTATAATACACACATTATCTAATTTAGTAACTTTTAATTACTTACAAAAATCTATACTAATGCAATAGAATTGAACCCACAACGGGCCATAAATTACACTTTTATTTAATAAAAAATAGAGGAATAATGCAAATAGAATTAGTACAAGTGAAGATCCTTTTAGGTTTGTTAGTACAGGTGACAATTAGCATCAAGCCCATGTGACTTAGTCTCTTGCCCACGTGATTGTAAATTGATTGCTTGACCCCTCCTTTTCTTTCTCTTCTTTTTTCTTTTTCGGCCCTACCAAAATTAGATTCATACTTTGAAGCTAGGTTGTGATATATGCACACAGTCTGAATAAAATTTTTACAGTTGGATTGAGTCCACATGTAATATAGTGAAATAGTCAGGTATGGCAAGATGGATATCTAGTGTAAATTCTTTTACCGTTAAGTCAATTACTGTGGATAAGTTGAGAGAAAACTCTCAGAAATGGATTTTGACTTTTAGTATATATGTGAAGTCGTACATGAATGAGATATTTTGAGTAGTATTTATAGAACTGAACCCTCGTAGCTGAAACACGTGTCGGTTTGAGCTTCTGTAGATAAGATACATGTTCGTTTTGAGTAGTCTGCATAGTACTTTTGATGGGACTGTGATATGACCGGATGATTGCTGACTGATGAGTTAGTCTGTCTATTAGATGTCCAAACTCCGAAGGCTAACAGGCCAGATATCTGAAGATTTGGAAAATTATGGAAGTGACTAGCACACTTATAAGACTCAGACTAATTTCGAATTTCTAGTTGGAGACGAATCACACTAATGTAAGCAGTATCAAATGGGATTGGAAATTGGACTATCCAACTGATAAAGCTTGTTATTTATATTTATACTTGAAAGTTTTATGTGGATATTGTTTGGTATAAATGATCTTACATAAAAAGTAGTTTTATTTTAGTACTTAAAAAAAAAAAGTAATTTTCTGAATAAGAAGTCTCTACTTAGAAAATAGGCTCAATAATAAAAATCAAATAAATCAATACTTTTCACCTTTTACTTCTTAAAAAAGTACTATTTCTATAGCATACCAAGATCTAATCAATAGAATAAGTGCTTATATTGACTCAAACTTGATTCTTCTTCCCTTGTACTAAAAAAAATAGCATTAATGTGACTTACGTGTCATCTGAATGATTTTTTTTTTTTTAAGAACATGAAAAATGAGGGATCATAGGTTGGAGACTTTCAAACCACAAGCAGTAGTCATCAATTTATTGATCTATTTTCAATCAAAATGTCACCCTAATTTTGGTTGATTTTGATATGAAAACTTGTATATCTCCCCCTTCACGAGCATGCATGATAGTTTAATTCATTGACAGAATGACATATAGTTCAGCGTATGCAGTTATACGTCTCAATTTTTCGAAATATTTATAATTATACATTAAATTATAAAATTTATAATGTTTGTATCTCATAAAAAAGATCTATAATGTTTGTATTTCGTGAAAATAGAAAAATTATGAAAAATTAAGTAATATTGAAAAGTGATTGGCATTATTTTTAATATTTAATATTTACCCATGACTTAAGGTCCTGTCTCCCATACAGATATCATTGGTAGGTGGAAATTATTTAGATATCTAGAAGTTTTGGTATTTGTTTTGTTATAATTAAAGCATGTGCTTTTTTTTTTACTATTATTTTACCTTTTCTTTATTGCTTGCACGAGCATAATATTTGAAAATATAGAATTAAATCGAAATATCAAATTAATTTAGTATTATATTAAAAATATAAAATTGAATCGAAATATCAAATTAATTTAGTATTATATTATAAAAATTTTAATATTTTAGTGAAGAAATGTATTGGAATTTTTAATTTAATATGATATTAGTTCTTAGTTCATATCCGAACTGAAAATTATATCGAACTGAATTATATTATATTAATCTGAAAGTACCAGTACCAAATCAAATATTAATATAATATTATATATATTTATAGTACAAATTAATTGATATATATATAAAATCTTTAAAATATAAATTTTAAACTCAATATATATTATTTAGACTTATATATTTTATCAATTAATTAATATTTATATAAAATATATTAAAAACTAATATTTAAATCCATTATATATATAAATTAGACTTATTATTATATCAATTATTTAATAAGTTTTAATAAACTATTGAAATTCAAATTACAAGTGTATCATTTAGAAATATATGATCGAACAAAAATATTGTAGTACTGTACCAAATAAATATCGAACCGTTTTAGTACAGTATTATAAAAATTTTCATACTTAGAGTGAAAATTATATTGAATTATACCAAAATTTTAATTTGATACGATATTGATACTTAATTTAGGACCGACTTAAACCAGACCGTACCCAATCTTACTGACATATCAAATTATATGTGATCATCTTTGATCCACCGTTACATTGAGTTGTACCATTTAAAGCCACACGAATGTCTTGTTCCTTTTTTTTGCCAATGTGTCTTGTTCCTTTATTCCATATGTTTAAAATTAAAAAAAAAAAAGTCATTTACACAAAAAATAGGAAAAAAAACCAAAATAATATAGCCTCATGACATTCTCCAATTAGACACATACCACTTCCAAATTGCAATTTTAATTCAAACTATTGATTTTATTAATTTTATAATATGTGAATCTTGTTTGTATCTTGAACGTTAGAAAAGCACCTCATGCTTCACATGTTTAAATGAGTAATTAATAATAAAATTCTATTATCTATTTAATAAAATAATTATAAATTTTTTGAAAAAAATGATATAAAATTCCTTCAATTATCTGATTTTGTTGACATGCAACCGTGTGAAACTGTTAGGGGTTGCTTTAATAATTTCAAGTAAAAGGTTACTTAAGTACCCTTAGAAAAATCCCAAACTTAATTTTCTGATACAAAAGATACAAATGAAAGGATCTATGCCACACCTATCAGCAGTACAACACTAATAATAATCTTAACAACAACTAAATCGAGACATTCGTAATAAATGGAAAACTCTTTGAGAAATTAGGGAAGTGAAAAGCTCTTAAAATGTTGGAAGCAGATGAGCAATGCACACCTGCTGTTTGTAGTTCTCTTTCTCACTTGGTGTAGAGAACGTCCTCCCATGGGTGTCGGTATAGCGGCTGTTTCAATCTCTTTTGGTCGAATGTGTGCCTGAAATCGGAAATAATTTGTTATATGCATATAATCAGAGTATGTTTGACATTGCTGCAGAGGACTGTAAAAGTACTTTTAGAATATTTTTGTTTTAACTTGATTGATTTTTATATATTTTTTTAAAAATTGCTTTTCCAAACCTGCTTCTGGGAAAAACACCAATTTACCTGTTTCTTCAAAAAGCAGTTTTCAAAAAGCACTCTTAACAAAATATGAAATTTTTTTGTCCAAAATCACTTTTGACAGAAGCAATGTCAAATAGGGTCTTACAGTATATATTTGAAGTAGGACACGAGACTATAGATTACAGCAAGCGTCAGGATAAGACTCGAAACCTACCGTGGGGACCACGTACAGTTCTAACCTTAACCTTTGTAATTTAAAGGGACTGTACTAGGATTGGGAATCAAATAGGTAATGTGTCAATATCAGGGACTTGCTTGTATCCTAAGAAGCAATAAAAGCCAAAACATGAAAGGATGAGGATAAGAAAATTGTGCAAATAGAATCTAACTCACCCAATTAAACCAATGGAACGTGCCAACACAAAGAGTCCATTCAAATAGCCAATGTCGACAATCTCATCAATCTCTTGTTTGGTAAACATTCCACTGCCAGCAAGAAGATCCAAGAAAAGGGACCCAATTGCACCATCAACGTTAAGGACAAGGTTATTGGCCTTTGATAGAGTATAGGTTTCAACTTGAACTGCATACTCCATGTACTTCACAGACGGGAAATTTGTACGAGCAAACAGTTGTAAGAGCTCTACTCTTTTATCTCTGTTGTCACCCCTCTTGATCCTTTACAAAGGAAGCAAACAAGAGTTCCCATAACTCAGATTTGCAGTGGCACAAAAGGGTGGGGAGTAACACAGTTTCTGGAATGATAATTTCAAAACTATACTGAGGGCCAAAAGTCTTCATACCTGTGCCCAATTCCAGGAACACGAATGCCCTTCTTTTTCATGCCTTCAACGAACTCGTAGGGGGTTAAACCCTGACAAGGCACAGCAAAGAAGTAAGTCTTGGATACACGCAAACCACCAGACTATGAGACTTTAGACTAGAAACTTCTTATTATAATGAATGCAGGTAGTAACAATTCGTTAAAGCCTCACCCTTTCATAAGCATCCTTGAAGTATCGAGCAGCATCATCAATGGCACCACCAAATCGGGGACCAATTGTGAGCAAACCTGTTTCAGAAGACCATGATTCAGTGTTATGTTCCATAATTGGCACTCAGAAGTGCACTATATTTAGAATTTACCGATGAAACAAAGAAACAAGCAATTTTTACCTGTGACAAGGCTGGAAACTAGGTCCTTTCCAGCCCTTGCTGTTACTATAGTGTTGTGAGCACCAGATACACATGGACCATGGTCAGCACATAACATAATGCATATCTGTATATGGTCACAAGTCAGTAAGAAACAACTGACAATATAATTTGCTTCTAGATGCACAAGTCACATCGTGAATGGAAGAGAGGGAGGTGATTAGGGTGTGGTTGGGAGGTTGGTTTGTTCAATTTGAATGCTTAGCACATAAAAGATAGCAACAAACTAATAAGAAACCTGCCTCAATAAATTTGGTACAGTATCTTGGAAGGCTACGCTTGAACCATAAGAGAGAGATGACATCGCCAACACCATAACCCTGTTCAACAATGGAAGACATTGGCACACCAGCATAGCATGGTTCCTCACCTGCAAAATGGATCAAAAGATGAGCACACCATACTACCCATGTAATAGAATAATCAACTTACTGTAAATAGAGAACATTAGTAAAAGCACCTCTGTCATCAGAGATTGTGGATATAATATGAGTTGGGGCCCGAACTTTGCCACTCTTAATTGCTGTGTTAAGATCCTCAGGGATTTGTGGAGGCTTAACCTCCTTTACAGGAGCAATCTTACCCTCTTCAACCTACAACAAATGGAAAGCTAAGTGAAGCCAGTAATGGAGGCTCATGGAACTGGAACCTAGAGCATTTTTGGGGATTGGTAAAGTTACAGGCAGACAAAATATTACTGAGTGTAGAAACTAACCAGCTTCTGAAATGTCTCCTTAATTGCAGTTTCCAAAGCTTCATAAGATGTGGGAACAACAGCTCCAGCATCCTTTAGTGCTTGATTTTTTGCTTGAGCAGACTCCATTTCACCCCCACTTTTAGCACCCTGATATGGAATCCATCCACAAAGATTAAAACCAGTGCACCTTTAATGGAAAATGTTGGTCGGTAATTGGTCAACTGATGAGAGAAAGAAATGAGGAAGTAACTTACAGCATGACCAAATTGTACTTCTGATTTGAAGAGTCGAGCACAAGTCCCACTGACCCAAGCGACTACAGGTTTGGTCACTTTTCCCTGTTTGAGGGCCTCAACAAGGGAGTATTCGTCTCGTCCACCAAGTTCCCCAAGTACAACGATCATCTTAACCTGAGAAACATCAGAAAGTCAGTTTGGACAAGAAGACACCAAGACACAATTAAGCATCCAAGAGTCATGTTTTCCTATGGGAAGGAAAACATAAAC
Source organism: Codiaeum variegatum (assembly GCA_948294925.1). NCBI lineage: Eukaryota > Viridiplantae > Streptophyta > Magnoliopsida > Malpighiales > Euphorbiaceae > Codiaeum > Codiaeum variegatum. The sequence continues at coordinate 1,561 of CAOJBK010799422.1, read as the reverse complement.
AGAGGCTCTTGTTAAAATTCATTAATGGGAACAATGCTAAACCTGTGGGATGTTGTTAAACCGCAAAACATGATCAGAAAGAGTGGAGCCCGGAAATACATCTCCTCCAATTGCAATACCTTAACAATTTCCAAAATATATACCCAAATTTAGCTTGGATCTACACGCTTTAAACTAGCATAAAGAAAGTAGCAAGTTCACAGGAGTACCTTCATATATGCCATCTGTTACACGGGCAATTGTGTTGTATAGCTCATTTGACATGCCACCCTGTGATCATAATGACACATCATTCTAAGAACCATCAATAAATGTGATGGGCTAGTCAGGAGATGTCGAAAAGGAAGATATCACCACTAACAAAGTCTATGAGAAGACCATTAAATTTTCATTCCTTTCAATTTTGGAATAAAAGTTACCACATTCACAATGACAAGTCCAAAAATTGCTCGAGTGATGCCATACTATGTGCCACCCATTAAAGCAATGAAGAGTTATGCAATGAATGAAACTGTGCTAAATGATGATAATCATATTGAAAAAGAGACTCCTTAGCTAGTTCATCAAGTTCTGGAAATAGAAAAAAAATCTTCCTAAATATGATAGATGTTGCTCTCAGGTTCCATCATTTTTTTTCTCCGCCTTATCATTCAGCATATTCTGATAGAGAACTGAGATGAATTTTCAATTCTGTGTTTGATAATTAAAATACTATCATGTCAATAACCTTGCATAGCAGCATAAAGCTGAGTTTTTGGGTACTTAGCTAACTGAATGGAACATGCATTGCCCACCACATTTATTGTGGCAACATTGACAGTGGCGGATGCAGGATTTTAGTTAAAGGGAGGCGAAATTTAGTAGCACTATCTTTTTATAAATTTATATTTAAATTTTTTGAAATTTAAGATGTATAAATACAAAAATATTAAAATTTTAGGGAGGACAAGTATAAAAATTCTGAAAATTTTATGTATAATATTCTAAAAACTTTGAAGCCCCCACTTGCCCCCTTTTAGGTCTGCCACTGAACATTGACATCTTGCAGTAAAAGCACAGTGAAAAAGAGAACCTTTTCAGTGACCTTTTAAATACAGTTGCCATGAAAGTGAATAATATGCTTGCCAATAAGAATTTGGAGCAATGGAATGAAAACATACAGATTTTGAGACAAATCCAACAGATCCAGGTCTGTATAGTTTGCAAGCAATTATGTTATCAATTGTTCCGGCAGTGTCACCGATCTTGAATGCTCCAGCCTGAATGCCTCCCACAGTAGCTGGGCCAATGACGACCTGCAACACCATAAGCATTGAAATTTAGGATGCAGAATAAATCTAGACTAAATAAATAGATCTTCAAGGAAAATGAATTTGTAATAGAACCAAAGGATTCAAGTCTATTGCATTTCTCGATACTCCTTTTTCTGTTCAATTCAGATGAATTTGCACCATCATCTCACCTTATTGTTAGACCGTGCATATGCAATTAACTGTTTGGTGTCTGACTCAGGAACGCCCTCAGCTATTATAGCCACAACTCGAATGGTTGGCTGTTTCAG
>CAOJBK010798413.1:0-11805 GCA_948294925.1 Codiaeum variegatum | reverse complement strand
GGAGCCTTCCCCGACTTATGCTTAGCCACTTTAGGGCTAGGATGATCTTCGTTCTCTTCTTGAATTCTGGCCTTACGCTTTAGTTTGAGATGTTCCTTCAAGGCCTTAGGGGCAACTCTCTCTTTACCCCTTGATTCGGGCATGTCTAAATAGTAGACAGATAAATGGGGATCGTCTTCTTCTCACAGGTGGAGGCATAGGATGACCTTTTGAATCTCCCTTTTAGTGTGAGGATGAAGCTATCTAGATTTCATATCTCGCACTGGTACTACCCTCGACAGTTGAGGAACAAGAGTAGATGCCCTATCCTTGGGATTCCCCATCCCAAGGATCAGCCATAAGTCTTCATTGATCGGCTTCACTAGGGTTTCTGCAACAAGAAGGGTAAGAGTCAGAAAGCATACAAGGAATATCATTATTAAAATAATGTTATTTTAACTATTCTTACCAAGTAAGGCCTCGAGGCAAGTAGGAACGGTGGGGAGTTCATCCCTGTCAAGAACGAAGCTGCTTAGCCATAATTTTTATAAGTTAACCAATCCCTTAATGTTGATCAACAATGCAAGGTGCTCTTTATCCACCGCAGTTAGGTTGGGGTTGGCTGGGAGCTTGCGAGGCCCGCGGTAATCGCCATCGAATCCCAATCCTTCTTCTTGATCACCAGCATAATGAAGGCCAAAGAACTTTCATTTCCATTCGTCAGCTTTGTTGGGTTTGGAAGCAAAGAGCCTCCTATGTGGCCTCCATGAAGACATAAACATGCATATATCACCTTGACTGGAGGAAAATTGGTAAAATATCTAAAACAATTCCACCAAAGGAGAATGGATCCCTAATCAGTAACACAACACCTCGAACCCATGGATGTCAAGGATCGAGTTGGGAGTAAGGGTGAAAGGAAGGACACCAAAGTGTTTAAACACTTGGTGGAAAAATTTAGGAGGAGGCAAAAGGAGGCCTCGTGTCATCTGATCATACAAAAAGATATAATCCCTAGGACCAACAGGGATGTTTAAAGCTTGATCATCATGGAAGATACGATGATCCTGAGAAGGAAAAGTAAGAACGGATACTAAAGAAATATGATCCAAATTGGGTTGAATAACGTCCCAGTTCACTTGAGATTTGGGTTTGATTTTTTGCCAAGCAGGAGCTAAAGTGGAAACCATGAACTCCTCTCTGCTAAGTGACAAAGACCTAGAAGATGGACGTGTTTTGGCCATTCGAGTAGATCTTTGAAGGATGATAACGAAGAAGAAAAGGGTTTTTGAGAGCAACAATGAAGAAGAAAACTGTTTGCAGGAAGAAGTCAAAAGAGAAAGCGACAAGTTTGACAAAGATATATATAGACCTTCTAGAAGAATTTTCATCTTCTTGATTGTTTCATAATTGAAACAAGACACATGTCATCCAAAGAGGTCATGTTTCGCAGGAAAGTCTTCGAAGAAAAGCTTTCGAAGATAAGATATGCGCGAAGTGTTCTCTTCAAGGAGAAATAACGAAACAGGGGTTATGAAGGGAAATTCCTATCCAAACAAATGACTTTGAGTTCACCCTAAGGAGGCTACACTTACACTAATACACATATACAGTATACGAAGCTTAAAGCAATATTAGTCTTCATTATAAGACTTCGAAGAGGAGGGCGCCAAGCATAGACCTCGAAGAATAAGGTGCGAAGCACATACCTCGAAGAAGATGGTTCAAGGCATACCCTTCAAAGAAGAGGATGTGAGGCATACCCCTCAAAGAAAATACACGAAGCACCGACTACGAAGCAGTATTTTGTTCAAACAGAAGACTCAGTTCGTAGAATTCTTCATCCTCTTATGAACAAAGGGGGCCACTGATACAGGTCTACCTAAAATGGACCTAGAAAGATATGGGCCGTTTAAAAGGTAAATTAAGGCCCCTACTAGAAGGCCATCTCCATCATAAGCACTGCCATGTGGGCCACTCACAATGCGCCATGTGGTTCATAAAATTATTATAAATAGTCCGTAATGCCATCCTTTTCAGGTTACTTTCACTAAACTCTAAACTATCTAAATATACTTTCTCAATGATTCACATTGAATCCAAGAGTATATTAAATCTTTTACTGACTTGAGCGTCAGAGGATCATTGCTAGGCACACGCCTGGCCCTCTTAGCTCATTATTTGTTCATTGTGCATGTTTAGACATTAAGCGGATTCAGACCCAAGATCAGAAGTGATTAAGTCAAGAACTTATCACATACTATTAAAACTATTTTTGAGAAAGAAAAAAGGAATAAATGATGAGTAGGAAGAATGAGAAAATTGATAGAAGTGACAAATTAGATTTTAAAAGAGTATTTTAAAAATTATGAGTTTTATTTATAATAAAATATCATTTTAGATTTGAAACCAAATAAGAAAAATGGACGAAAAGATTTAAGTATTGAATGAATTTAAATGTAAAAATATCTTAATTGAGTTTTAAATCTACATCGACTAAAATATTTTTTTTAATTAAAATTCAAAAATCAAATAATAAATTTCATTTAAAAAATGTTTGAGATTATCAAAATTCAATATGAATAATGTGTTGACGGTTGAATATTCTTTTTTTTTTTTTGACAAAACCGTTGAATATTCTTAAAGCTAAGAATTGTTTATATATATATATATATATATATATATATATATATATATATATATATATATATATATAATTTTTGCCAGCTAATGAGGTGGCAAAAGCCTACTCTTAGGTGACGTTCGGTAAACTAAAAATTAAGTATTAAAAAATTAAATGTTGAATATAATAAATGTTGAAAATTTTAGGTGTTGAATATAATTCATCTATTTGATAACTATTACTACTGAAAATTCTTAGACATATTTAACCCTATAATGTGTATTTAATTTTCATATTTAAAATTTAATCAGTAAATACAAATTTGTTATTAAAAAAAGTCATAAATAAAAATAAAGACAATAATAATATTTTTCATAAGATTCGAAAAATAAAAATTATTAAACTTAAAATGAGTATGTGTTAAAAATGATAGACAAGTCTAAAAAAAATACAAATAAAAAGTGAACAATCACAGATTAATTAAATGATTTGCTATTTGTTCTCACAAATTAATCATGAATGTTTGATCTGATTGTCTCTGTGTTGGTCCTTGCATTATATTGTTAGCTGGTATTTGAAATATCAATTCTTCTCTATCAAATTGTTCAAAAAAATTATATGTGATATTTATTTTGTCAAGATAATTGTGTATAGCAACATATGCTATAACAATATTTCTTTGCACATCGAATTGATATGGTGGCATTGTCTTCAAAAAAAGGAAATCGTGCTTTTAGAACACCAAAGGATCGTTCAATCACATTTCTTAACTTGATATGTGCATGGTTAAAAACCTCTTCTTTTGTTCTAGCACAACGGTTATTTTGAAAATCAGATAACCAGTAACGTGTATTGCGATATGGAGCCATAAATCCTCTAATATTTGTATATGCATCATCGCATAAATAATATTTATTTGAAATAATAGATGATAAAATGTATTTAATATATTTTGTAAAATAAATTCGATAAACAAGTAAACATAAATTTGATGTGATACATATACATTACTATGTGGAGGAATTGGAAAATTGTTGCTAGATCTCACATAGTCTCTGTTAATACACACGAGTCATGAGCCACTCTTTCCCATTCAACCCAAACAAATGTAAATATCATATCAAAGTCACATATAGAAAGAAAATTTTGATAACAATCTCCCCTTCCTCTTTCTCGATATGGTGTTTGTTTATCAGGTGGTATAGTAACACGAATAAGTATCCCATCAAGTGCTCCAACTGCACCCTATTAGAATTTTTTTAAAACTTTTTTTAATTAACAAAATCGATAAAATTGTTAATATTGTAAGTATACCTTAAAAATTTGCCATGTCGTTGATGATGTTTCCCTTGATTCAGATCCGAGTCAAAAGTAGTTGGTACCACTACTTCTTTAGCAAAATATAGCATTACCTTTAGAACTTCATGAAAGTAAACATGGATTGTTTGGGTTGAATGGTTAAATTTTCGTTTGTTAGCACGATTTCAAAAATTTTGGCTGAGAGTAATAAAAAAGATTGTTATTTTTTCTTCTACTTTAATATACCTACTATCTTTTAACCACCCTTTAGAATTGAAGTGCTCACACAATTTCAAAAATCCTTCTTTTTTCATTCTAATCATCTCTAGACAATGAGATGAATTTCCATCTAATGTTTCTCGTACATATTCATTTACATTAAGAGAAGAGTTGATATTTGGCATTCTTTCGATATGTCGACGTCTCATAATTTTCTTATAAATAAGAAGTGCAACAATCAGTTTTAAACTTTTTTTTTGTTTCTTTGTTAACATGTTGTAACATCATATATAACAACAATCATTATTTAACAATGATATGTAATAATATTAAAAAGTAAATTATAAAATTCACTACACAAAATTATATTCAATGAAATAGTTCTAAATAACTAATTATAATTTATTTATAATATTAAATCATAAAATAAAAAATAAAATGAAAGTTGTAATGTCTAAAATTCAAATGAATCCTAATTTTTTAGCAATCATTTTTATCCAACGAATTCTAATTTCTTTTGGCTTTTGAGATAGCATCAACCATTGCTCTCGATATGTTTAGTTTCACAAAAAATACTAAAAGCAGCAATGTATAAAGGATCATCCATTTTAAGTGTATTCATCTCATTCAACTTTTTGTTATAATATTCTATAGTAGGTCCACCCGAATCTCCGAGAGTTTTAAGGACTGCCATCAACTAGTCATCAATATCATCATTTTTATTCTTTTTATGCTTTTTTTCATGTTTCTTCTCATTAACATCAAAATCAATTGATGACTCTAAATCTATTGTTTTTGATTCATTGAAAGAAGAAGATGAACCATCTAAATTCACAGTGTCTGTAAAAGGCATAGTTTCCATAGAAGGACTCCAACTATCTTTCTTGTTGTTGTTATACCATCAAATAATGATGTCATCTCATTAGCATATTGTAAGCCAATATATCTAAATTGTTTTGCATCTGGAACTCTCTGTTACATGATAAATTTTAAATTAATAATTTTTATAACAACTTAAAATTTTACAATATATACACATGTGAGGAAATAATTAGTACCTTTATGTAGTCATCCCATTCTTGAGAACTCCAATTAATAGTATTTGTTACAGGATCATATCCATGCTCACTTTTTTCTTATTATATTTGACCATAAGATATGTTTCTGCTTCAAGTAGTTCCATTTATTTTTTAGGTTTTTTTTTTTACTTAACTTAAGATTTCTTTTGTCTTCAAATGATTTTATAATTTTGCCAAGATTCTTTTTTCAAACTACTTCCTTGTTTATCAATTTTAATTAAAATTCTAAAATAGGCTTAAAGTAATCTAATAATCTAAAATACATACCAATCTTAAAATTCTAAAAAAACAAAATAATCTCCACTAATTAAAGTAATAAAAAGCAAGAATTAATTAAAAAAAAAAAGATGGTTGATAAAACATAAAAAATTAATAGAAATAAGATACAATATGTAATTTCAAGTAGTTGGAAAGGTTTCTTGGAGCCAAATATCACGTGCATCAATCTAATAATCTGTGTTGTAATTAATGATGGTGGTAAGAAGTAAACTTTAGTGTGATGTTAAATCAACGTCTTAAGAAATAAAATCATTCATTTCGTTTTATAATGTGAAAAAATTTTCGTATCAAACAAAAAAAAAAAAAAACAGGACACATACCTCGATGATGGCTCAATTAATTGAATATGAATGTTTAAGCAGCTTCAATAAGAATGCTATGTAAATATAAAGGATGAAGAACCAGAATTTTTTTATGGAGTTAGGTATTATATGGTTAGATTGTGTTTGTTTGAATTTGATATACAATTTGATGCTACTGTACGCTGTTACAAAATTTTTTGGAATTTGGAAGGATATCCAGTGGAGACGAAAGATTCAAATGAGGGTATAAAGGTCAAAGAGAAAAAAAAAATAAAGATATAAAAGTTAAGTTAGAAATATATTTTAAATGATGGATATTGCTCAGCGCTCATATTTTAAGTTATCAAACCAACTTAATTTAATAAGTGCTGAAAATATTAAATTAAGTCATGAAGTTCAGTTATCAAATAAGGGCTTAGCCATTAAGCATTTCATCCTACAAATAGGCTTGTGCTTGGCATTTGTAAGTTACACCAAAATTAAGTGAGAGAATTGGTTAGTGAGAGGTGGTGAGAGTCTCCCTAGGAGAAAAAAATATAGAGAGTACTTTTTTTAAAAAAATTTTTTAGAGAGAGATTAAAAATTGTTCTTTCCTAACTATAGAGAGAGAGGATTGTAACTCTTATTAATTTTTCTTAGTGAATTCTTCTATTCTTGTCCGTAGTTTTTCTCCAATTTGTTTGGCGTTTTCTACATAAAATTTGTGTGTTCGATTTCTTCAATTTATTTTTTCAATCTATTTTAGTTGCGATTTACTCTATCAATTCGCTATACAATCCTAATTTTTCTAAACAAGTGGTATTAGAGCTTAGCAGTGATGAATTGGATTAAAGTAATGACAGAAAAATTTGAGATTGAGAAATTTAACATGAGTAATTTCTCACTGTGAAAATTGAATATAAGGGCGATATTGAAAAAATATAATTGCCTGACGACCATCAACGAGAGGCCGAGAGAATTCACAAATGACAATAAGTGGAACGATATGGATGAGAATGCTGTTGCAGACCTTCATCTAGCATTAACGGATGAGGTATTGTTAGGTTTGGAAGGAAAGAAAACAACTAAGGAGATCTGGGATCACCTCACCAAATTTTACAAGGCTAAATCACTCCATACTAAAATTTTCCTTAAGAGGAAGTTGTACACTCTTCGGATGTCAGAATCTACTTTCGTGATGGAGCACTTACATACTATGAATACTTTATTCTCTTAACTTACATCGTTGGGATATAAAGTAGAGCCAAGTGAATGTGCTGAACTTCTACTCCAGAGTCTACTAGATTCATATGATCAGCTCATCGTCAACCTAACAAATAATTTCCTCACAAATTTTCTAGTCTTCGATGATGTTGCAGCTGTGGTTCTAAAAGAAGAAAATCCGCACAAGACTAAGGAAGACAGAGTGTCAAGTTCACAACAAGTGGAGGCCTTGGTTGTGATGAGAGGGAGATTGATGGAACATGGCTCTAGTGGGAGTTAGAGTCATGGTAGATTAAAATCAAGGAGTAAGAAGAATATAAAATTCTACCATTGTGGTAAAAAGGGTCATTTGAAGAAGGATTGTTGGAATTTGAAAAATTCCAATCCTCAAGGAAATGTTGAAAGTACCTCGGATGATGGCAACGCTCTATGCTATGAAGCGGCGATAACTAGTACACACAGAAAGTAATTTTCTGATGTGGTGTTTTGATTCAGCAGCTACCTGGTATATGACCTCTAGAAGAGAATGGTTTTCTTATTATAAACCTATCTCAAGATGATCTATGTACAGTATTAACGATCATGCTTTGAAGATTGTCAGATTTGGAGCCATTAAGATGAAGATGCATGACGATACAATTCGTACTATCGAAGATCTGTGGCATGTGGAGAGAGAAAAGAAAAATCTAATGTCTATTGGTCAATTAGATGATCTTGGGTATAGGATTGACATCCAGAACAGGATTATCAAAGTAATATGTGGTGCGCTTGTGCTTATGAAGGGATAAAAGCTAGATATAAACTTGTATATGCTGATTGGAAGGATTGCGCATGAGGCAAAAACATCGGTTGCTTCAAGTGGTTCAAGTGAAAGATTGGTGATGTTATGGCATTGCAAAATTAGGCATATGTTAGAATAAGGAATGAAAATTCTAGCTGAGCAGAATCTACTTCCTAGTCTCACAAAGGTATCTTTACCATTTTGTGAACATTGTGTTATAAGTAAGCAATATCATGTGAAGTTTAACACATCTAATTCTAGAAGCAAGGTTATTCTAGAATTGATTCACTTTAATGTGTGGCAAGAACCTATTCTATCCTTAGGAGGACAAGGTACTTTGTGTCCTTTATTGATGATTACTCAGGAGATGTTGGGTGTATTCTATCAAAAGGAAAAGTGATGTGTTTAAAGTGTTCAAAGTATTCAAAGCATAGGTGGAACTTGATTCTGGAAATAAGACCAAGTATTTGAGGATAGATAATGGAGGTGAATATACAACTGGAGAATTTAATAAATTCTACAATCAAGAAGGCACTAAGAGACAATTCACTGTGGCATACACTCTTCAACAGAATGGTGTGGCAGAGCGGATGAACAAAACCCTGTTAGAAATAATAAGGGCAATGTTGGCAGTTGTAGGTCTACCAAAGTCATTTTAGGTAGAAGTAGTCAACACCGCTTGTTATGTGATGAATCAGGCATCGTCAACTGCAATTGAGTTGAAGTCACCGATGGAGATGTGGACCGGTAAGCCTATTGATTACTCAAACCTCCATGTGTTTGGAAGTCCTGCATATGTTATGTATAATGCCCAAGAAACTATGTAGCTATTTCCAAAATCTTGAAAATGCATATTTCTAGGATATGTAGAAGGAGTCAAAGGGTGTCGCTTATGGGATCCTAGTTCCCATAAGATTATCATTAGTAGAGACGTGACATTTACAGAAGATAAACTACAAGACATAGGTGATAGTAGCAATTTTAAAGAAGATTTATAAACTACAACATAGGTGGAAAAAGGGTTTCAACAAAATGATTCTTTTAAAGCAACATCTGAACAAGAGGAGTAAGAACTAATTGAGTCTAAAGGTGTAAAAGTTTGACGATTAACTCATGAAAGAACAACACTAGCTTGGTATTATGATTATATTATGGAGAGCAATGTTGTGTACTGCTTTCTAAACAAGGATGGGGAGCTATCAACTCTCCAAGTGGCAATGACTAGTTCAGATGCATCTCAGTAGATGGCAGCAATGCAAGAAGAAATGGAAGCTCTACATAAGAGAGAGACTTGGGAGCTTGTGTTGTTTCCATAAGGAAGGAAACCTATTAGCAATAAATGGGTTTACAAGATCAAATGTAACAACGATGATCAAGTGGAGTGGTATCGTGCTAGATTGGTGGTGAAAGGTTATGCTTAGAAAGAAGGTATTGATTTTAATGAAATATTTTCTCTTGGGGTTTGACTTACTACAATTAGAGTAATCCTGGAAATGTGTGCTACATTCAACTTACATTTAGATCAGCTAGATGTGAAAACTGCTTTTCTTCATAGAGATCTTGAAAAAGAGATTTATATGCTCCATCCAGAAGGATTTGAAGAACATGGAAAAGAGAACTTGGTTTGCAGGTTGAACAAATCTCTATATGGCTTAAAGCAAGTGCCGAGGTATTGGTCTAAGATATTTCATTCCTTCATCTTGATCCTTGAATACAACAGACTCAATGCAGACCCTTGTGTATATTTCAAGAGGTTTGTGAAAATGATTTCATCATTTTACTATTGTATGTTGATGAAATGTTGGTATCAGGCCCAACAAATATCATATTCAATAATTGAAGGCACAATTAGCTAGGAAGTTCGAAATGAAGGACTTGGGACCAGTAAATAAGATTCTAGGGATGCAAATTCACTGAGATAGAAATAGTAGGAAGATCTAGCTCCTACAAAAGAACTATTTTTAGAAAATCTTACGGTGCTTCAACATGGAAAATTGCAAGCTAGTTTATACCCCACTTCTTGCTAATTTCAAATTTCCCTCTATTATGAGTCCTAAAAGTGAAGTAGAGAGGATGGAGTTGTCTTGAGTACCATATGCATCAGCAGTGGGAAGCTTAATGTTCGTTATGATTTGTACTAGACCAGACATTACACATGCAGTGGGAGTTGTGAGTTGGTAGATGGCAAATCCTGGTAAAGAGCATTGGAATGCTGTGAAGAGGATCCTAAGATACATTAAAGGAACCCCAAATGTTGCATTATATTATGGAGGATCAGACTTTCTTGTTAGAGGATATGTCGACTTCGATTATGCAAGTGACATGGATAAAAGCAAATCAACCACATGTTATATGTTTACACTTGCTGGTGGAGTTATTAGTTGGGTATCAAAACTGCAGTGAGTTGTGGCTATGTCAAAAACATAAGTAGAATATGTGGCAGCTACACAAGCCAGTAAAGAAGGAGTATGGTTGAAGATGTTGTTGGAGGAGCTTGGCCATAAACAAGAGAAAGTTTCTCTGTTTAGTGACAGCTAGAGTGCCTTACAAAAGGCAATGAATCCAACTTTCAATTCAAAGACCAAACACATACGAGTTCAATACCACTTCATTCGAGAGAAAGTGGGGGAAGGAACTATCAATTTTCAAAAGGTCCATACCAAAGACGACCTAGCAGATTTCATGATAAAGGCAATTAGCAGTGATAAGTTTATATGATGCTAATCCTCATGCGGCTTGTCGAAGACATAAGCATTATTGAAATGCAAGATAGAAAGAATGGTGTGAACATTGATTGATCCTTAATCAAATCTTTAAGTGGGAGATTGTTGACTGTTGAATATTCTTAATAGCTAAGAACTGTTAAAAAAAATACACAACTCTTGCCAGCTAATGAGGCGACAAAAGCCAATTATTAGCCATTAAGCATTCCATCCTATAAATAGGCTTGTGCTTGTCATTTTGTAAGTTACACCAAAATTAAGTGAGAGAGATTTGTTCAGTGAGAGGTGGTGAGAGTCATTGTGGGAGAGAAAAATATAGAGAGTATTTTCTTCTATTTTTGGAGAGAGATTAAAAATTGTTCTCTCTTAATTATATAGAGAGAGGGTTTTAACTTCTATTAATTTTTCTTAGTGAATTCTTATATTTTTGTTCGTAATTTTTTTCCAATTTGTTTGGAGTTTTTCACGTAAAATTTGTGTGTTCAATTTCTTCAATTTATTTTCTCAATCTATTTTAGTTGCGATTATCATGTTGGAAACTTCTTTAAGGAGACTCATACATGTTGTAAGATCGTTATTTGGATATTTTAAGTCTAGAATAATAGGAAGCCTCTTTGGTTAGTCTAAGGAGGCCATATCTGGAATGGGTTGATGCCAATTTTTTATATTGGTGCCACTTTCTTTGTCGAATCTTACTACTTAGGCAGGCTAAAAAGGATTTTCCTCAAGACACTCAGTCACGTGAATTACTTTCCAGGAACCAACTTGTTTTTTTTTGGAAAGCCTGCATCATACTCTATTTGGATTAGGTTTTCCACTTAGGTCCAAGATTTTGATGGATAAATTCCTTTTGAGACTCTTATGCTTTGTGGAGGCGAGTTCTTTTTAAGGCACTTAAGCCACCTCTAACCCAAAACTCTATTTTACAATTCAATTTACATATAAATATAATTTTTACAATAATTTTATCTCCAACCATAAACTCTATTTTACAATCTAAAAATAATATTTTAAATATATTTTATTTTATCACCTACTATATTATTATTATTATTATTATTATTACTAAATTTTAAATTATAAAATTAAAAAAATATAAAATATAGAAATAGAGGGATGAATAGTTCCCTCAATATTTGAAGGAATACTATTCATATCTTCAAAAATAGTGTGCAATTTGGAGTGTGGTTGGAGAGAAAAAAAAACTCTAATTTAGAGTGGAACTTTATTTTTTTGGTGTGGTTGAAGAAGGCCTTAGGTTTTTTTTAAGATCTCTCTCTCTCTCTCTCTCTCTCTCTCTCTCTCTCTCTCTATATAT
>CAOJBK010797642.1:0-14287 GCA_948294925.1 Codiaeum variegatum | reverse complement strand
GTCAAAGATGATTCCTATAACATTCATGTGCTAATTACATTGACTTGTTAACTAATTACTTAGTCAATTTGAGCCAATGGAATGTTGGCACATATAACCACCATCACCATTCATCTTGTCTTTAGTTAGGTGAGATTAATTAATGATGTGTGTGGGTATTTAATTGTTTGGGCTGTCATCTTTTTCCAAGGGAAGATGATAAGTTTCATATTCACTATTCATCTTCTTCTCTAATGGTTTAGAGAGAGAAGCTCTCTAAGAGTTAGAGAGAGAAAGCTTCAAATTCACATCAAAATTTTAGAGGAAGTTTAGATTGAAAAATACTTCTGCAATCTTAAACTTATTTTCAATAACCCTTAGGAAGGGAGTGTATGGAGCATCAAATCCAAAGAAATCCTCAAAGTCTCAAGTTCTTAAGTAAAGAAGCAAGAATCAAGCATGTGGGTGATTCTAATGAGAGAAGGATTTAAGTTTCTTGAAAAGAGCTAGAGAATAAGCTTTTGGGAAAAGCTCGGTATGTCTCAAGCTTGAGACTTCACATTTGGGGAGCTTAATGAAGGATGGCGAGAGGTGTTTCATACATTCTAACCCTTCTTTGATTCTATTGTGTTTTGCACAATAATTGGAAAGATCCTTGATGTTGAATATGGGTCCATCTTAGGGTTTAGTAATTTGTTAATGAGTTTAATGAATATCTAAACCCAACTATGTCAAAAGTGTTTTGGCATGTTAAATATTTCAAAATTTTTGAAAATAAAAAATCGAGTAACATCGAATTTTCGCAAAAATAATTTTAGCGCCGGGCAGCACTGCTGGTGCTGCTGTCCAGCAGCATTCTGTCCAGCAGTGCTGCTGGAGCTACTGTCTAGCAGCCTTTTGTCCAGCAGAGTTGCTGGACAGTGCTGCTGGAGCTATTGTCCTGCAACACTCTGTCCAGAAGTACTGCTGAACAGTGCTGAAATTTATTTTCGGCTTCCGCTGCGCAACTTTGTATTCACCCTTCACATACAACCCTAACAATGTCACCATAGACGTGTATATTTGAACTTTCTCGAAGAGGAACGGTTAGCCTACAGCTTCAGATACTTTTTGAGGCATCTAAATCCCAAAGCAATGGCCTCCCTAATAGCACGTTATGGGACATAGGAAACTTTGTAACCACAAAGATTGCCATGACTACTACAACCTTTGAGGCTATTCCCACTATCACTTATAGCTCAATGGTGCCATCTCTTCCCATTAGGTTGAGAGTGAAGTTTCTCCTTTGGTTAGGCTTGGCTCCTACCATCTCTTCGATATATCTCCTCACCTCATCTCTCAACATGGCTCTCGAACCTTGGTGGCTTGAGGCTTCTTGATCATCTGCCTCCCCTTTAGTTCTCATGTCTATGAGAATGGCTTTGCCTACCCTCCAAACCCCTATGGGATCGACTCCTTTAATCATCTTCTCCCCTACTCCTTCTGGCTTCATTAGTTGTGAACTTATCTCCTACTCCCTCTTTATCATCTTCCTTGAGCCTTCTGCTTCCTTCTCCCACTCTTTACACTATAGTTGGCACTTTTAGCACTGATCTGACTCCACCCCTCCTTTATGTGGGCCTGGTTGGTGGCATTCTCCCTACTTCTACACCGGTGGGAGTGTTAAAATTCAACCTTCTGCTCACTGCAAGAGGGTCGTTGCCAACCTGGGTTGGTAGGTTAGACATTAGAGTTGGTTGGAGTTATGGGAGTAAAAGGACAAGGTTAGTGACTAGGCTTTGCAAAGTAGCCACTAGATCTGGGGTTGCAAGGGGTAGTGTAGGCTATGGGGCTAGAGTTGAGGAGCTAGGCACTTGAGGTTGCCCCATAAAGCCTTGAAGAGTATTTAGGGAGGTGGCTAAGTTAGTCCAAGTTATTGCTGGGACCTGGGTATTTACAGGGGTGTTTGTTGCTTATGTTGTGTTGGTAGGTGGAGGACTGTCCTACACATTGTGGATTTCATCATGGGTAAATTCCATTTTGAAAGCTATTATTGTAGATTTTCAAAGTTGATGGTTAGGAAACTTAGCGATTCCCATAGACAATGCCAAATGATGTATGGAGTAGTTCCACAAAGTCTAAATGAAACTCCTCTAGGTAGGTTGAGTCCACCTGTAAAGACAGAGAAATGGTCAGGGGTCGCCAGACTGGTGTCCGCCGTAAACCCTCCGACAGTCAAGTCAGTTACTGTAGAGGAGTTGAAAGAAAGCTCTCAGAAATGGAGTGTGTCGATTTTAGTGAGTGTGTAAAGTTGTACCTGTATGAGACTATTTGAGAAGTATTTATAAGGCTGAGCCCCTGTAGCTGGGACATGTGTCTGTTTGAGCCCCTATAGGTAGGACATGTATCTACTTTAGGTAGTCTGCATGTACCTTAATGGGACTATGGTATGATTGGAGGGCTGCTAACTGATATAGTTAGTTTGTCTGCCATACGTTCGAACCCCGAAGGCTAATGGGCCAAATCTCTGAAGGTTCAGAGAGTTCGGGAAGTGACTAGTAAACTCGTAAGGTTCGGTCTAATCTCAAACCCCTTAATTAGTGTCAAACCATGCTGATGCAAGTTTCCAAACTTCTAGTTGGTGTCGAACCATACTAATGTAGGGCCATATCAATGTCATTTGATTTAATCGGTTTTGATATGATATTACACTTTTTGGGTTTTTTTTTTTAATTTCATTTTCAAATCTTTCTTTCACCTGAATTGTCGTGGCTTTGAAGTTTATGAATGTGAACTAATGGACTATATGATGATTGGCCAAATAATTGATGCTTTGTGCAATGTTAAAATTATGGTATAGTCAAATACAAAAATTAATATATCATTTTGTATGAGATTTTTTTTGCCCAAGTTTTTTATATGGGATATTTTCTCCTAAATTAATTAAATTCATTCAGAAGAGAGCATAATCCTAACCCAGTCCAATATCTAATGTGTATTTCTATAACATCTAAAGTGAGATTCCCCCCCCCTCCTAAAGTGCTTGCTAGCCCAAATAAATAGCCAAATGACCTAAATAACAACAAAGATATTTTTGAAATTGAGTAGCCTTTGTTCCGTTGCCATAGTAACCATTTCTAGTGACCTCTTTAGAGCACTAGACAAGCCAAACAATAGCAAAAAAATGATTTCCATTAGTATTTTTTTTCTCTATTCAAACTTCCAATTGAGATTATGATGAGGCATCTAAGAGTGGTGAATTGGCCTTTTCTTACTTTTTTTTTTCTTATTAGCGGACTAATTCATTCAACTCAACTTAGGTGTTTGAACTTAATTGCTTAGTTAGGTGTCCAGTGTAACTTATGTTGCCAAAGTGTATTGAGATTCCTAATAAGGACTGAAATAAACTATGTAAGTATCTAAATTTGCTTATCAGCAGTCTAAAGATACTTATAGCAGTGTGAGGCCCCAATCAACCACGGAATAGTAGTGCACGACTCGAGGAAACCGACCACAGGAGGGTCGGATTGCGCATGGCGTTGGGTGGATAGATTCTCACTTTATGTGAACTCCTTAGGAGTCTGTTGGGTGCATTTTGTGTGAGTAGCCACTTAATTCTTTAGAAAAACATTAATTTTGAGGTTAATTAAGAAACCAATCTATTAACTCCATAAAAATGTTATTTTTTCTAATTTTGGAAAAGTTGAGCCTCGAATCAAAGGATGGATCTATGGGCTCATGATTGATATAAAAGTTGATTTTAGAAAATAAGTTCAATTTCTAACAAAATTGGCTTAAATATCATTTGTTTTTGGTTTTAAACAATTTTCTCATGTATGCATGGCATATTAGCATGGTGCATGAATAGAATAAAGAATTTAAAATGATGCATGAATAAGATATATTGCATGAATGACATAATAAAGGAGCGATAAAATAAAGCATTAAAATAGATAAGGGTCCTTCCTCTAGCCCAAAAAGGGTACTAGGGAAAGCACGAATCCCCAATAATAGCTAAATAAAAGGAATAAAGCAATTATAAAATGAAATTGCACATAAAATAATAAAAGCAGAAAGGTGATCCCTCCTCTAACAATAAGGCATAGGAAGTGTACACATTCCCCAATAACAACAAATATACAAAAATAACAATAATAAACTGAAATAGCATAATAATGACAATAAAAATTTAAATAAAGAAAAAGGAAACATAATCTAAAAAGAGGAAATAATTTTTGGAGTTGCACCTCGATAGGGTTTGTTGGCATATCTCGTTAAACGGGAATCAAACCCCATACTGTTCTCCCTTCATGTGAATGGTTGGGGTTGTTTTATAAAAGTGGGGTGTTTGTTCAGAAGTTAATCCAATTTAATTTTTTAAAGATTAACTAAATAAGCTTTTAACCATTTCAATTTTAGATTAAAAGAAAATGATTTGAGAATATGGATGACCTAAATAAGATTATAGGATTTAGATTAATTTGAAAATAGAAGAAAAGGATACCAATATCGTTTATGAAATACTACCTTTTGCTTTCTTGGATGTGGAATCAGAGCTTCAAAAGGTTTGATTAGGTCGGAATGAGTCTTCGTTGTGCTTAGAAAAGGCTGTCTGAAAATGAGTCTGGTGGTGATTCGAATTTTAGTAAAACTTTTGGCAGAGGTTCAGCGTAAAAAACTAATTTTACGGGAATTTTTGTTGAGGTTCAAAGTCAAAAAGTTGTTTATAAGGTGACACGACGGGTCCAATTTATAGAAAAATTGGGTTTGGATCGTAAAAAAACTGAGTCTATGCCTTAGGCAGTTAAACACACGCCCCAGGCAGCTGGCGTATGCACCAAGCCACTAGCCCATGTGCCAAACTCTTAGCGGATGCACCAGGTGCTGAGCGCATGAGCCAGGGGCTTAGCTCGCGCACGAGCCAGGGGCTTAGCTCGCGCACTTAGCTTGTAGTCCTGGTTCAGTTTGACTCAGTTCGATTTTTTAGACTTTTTAGATTCGTTTCAGGTCCAATTTTAGCATGGTTCGAGTCTATGGGCTCGTATTGATGACCCGAATTTGATGGTGTAAAATATGAGTTTAAAGCTATTCCTCTTAGTAGATTCTATTTCACAAAAAATGGATCTGATAAGTGTGAACTACATTAATGGTGTGGGACCCATTGATTTGCTTATAAAAAGGGCTTAGGAGTTTCCATTCTTCACATCTCCAATCTTTACTTGCTCCTTTCTTTCTCTTTCAAGAAATAGTCTAGCCAGATATTCTTTGAATGATACCAGCTTGTGCAATTAAGGTGGAGTTGTTGGAGGGTCTAGAGGCCGAGTTTGCGGCTGCTACGACTAAGATGATTACCGATCCTTTTATCATTAATGATGTAGATACTATCAATATTGGTGGTTTATTCCCTAGCGGTCTTCCTTCAATGGCAGAGATTGAACCTTTGACAATTTTGAATTCCGATCTCTTACGAAATAGGCAAGAGCATTACAGTTGGTATGGCTACCTAACACTGTTTATTTATTTTTATCTCTCTCTCTTTTATTTTTTCGTGCATTCTATTTTTTGCACCCTTATTTTTTCCATGCACTCTATTTTTCTGCTCTTTTTTTTTCATGCATTATATTTTTTTTTGTACAAAATAAAGTAAAATAAAGCAAAAGAACTGAGTGATAGAAATCCTACCTATAGGATACTAACCAAATCAGAAAGTGGGTAGATCTATACTATCTGAGGTGTTGAGTTTTCTAAATTATTTCCATTATGTGCGCACTCATATTGCACCGACTCATTTGTCTGGTTGGATGAGTTTGGATATTAGCTGTTCCCCTGATAGGAAACTTGTTTTTGTGCTTGCTGAGAGGTGGTGGGAGACCACCAACACATTCCATTTTCCTATTGGAGAGATGACCATGACCCCTCTTGAGTGGTCTTGTCTGACTGGTATGCAGTTTATATCTGAGCATGTTGTGTTTGATGCTCGTGTGTGATCTCATCATGCTTTTATTACTCTTTTTGAGTAGGAGCCTCCTTGCAATACTAACAGGATGGTTTCCAGGTCATGGTTGTTTTCTTTACTGGGGAGGATGAATCTGACTTCTTACTCCGTCTACCAGTGTTCAAGAGTTTGCTTGTATGCTATATTTTTGAAACTCTTTCTGTATAATGAGAGAGGTTATGTTAACCTGATAGTGGTGGCCTCAGTAGTAGATTTGGATCTCATCGACCAGTATTGTTAGGATGTTTCCATGATGGATGTGGTATACAGGGTAATGGGTATGCTATTGAAGAGCCAAGGGATAGGCATTCATGCAACCATGATTTTCTGGAAGGTCAGTATTTTCGCTTATTTTCTTTCCTTGCTTGAGTATTATCATCGGATTCCACTAAATTTTTTACTTTTTGCAATCATTGACCTTTACACACATTCCTTTTCTTGTCCCTAAGACCATTGTTAGAGATGATGTTCTTCTCCCTATGGGGAGAATGTGGGGACATGAGTCTTGGGTGGTATCCCATCCTGGCTTTTCTTTTCCCAAGTATAGAGAGGTTCTGGCTACGATTACTACAGTATGCTCTGAAATAGCTTCACCTTTTGTTTAGCATAGATTTTTGATAACTGATTGCCTTTCCATATGGTATGGGCACCTTTCATGCTTGGTGTTTTGGTATGTGCTTCTCCTTTTTTCCTTAGGTATCTCCACTACTTATAGGAAGATTGTGTTGAGCTTCTCTAATATCATAGAGTTTTACTTAGGGGGAGCAGGTTGTAGCTCAAAGGACCACGAGAGTGGTTGTACCAGCTGATCCTCCTTCTATTTTAAGAAATCTCATGGAGATGATATATAGTGATTTCTAGAGGGTTGGGAAGCTCAAAAGAGAGTAAATTATTCATGGTCCTTACACAGAGTTTATTGCCACTTATTTGATGAATGGGAGACTACCACTTTCTGTTGCTCTAGGTCATGTACTAATGATTACCTCTACCTCAAGGTACTATTTTCATGGCCAGTCATCTCGCTCAGCTACTAGGGATATGCCTTCTGCTAGTTCAATTTCTTCGAGCATGGATGCTCCAATGTCTTCTATGTATTCCAGTTCGAGCCAGCCTTAGGGGCTTCTCCCTTATTTTGCTGATCATGTCTCTTATGTTGGAGATGATGGTGTGATGTGATGTCATTTTATCAACACTCAGTATCTGCCCCGCATGATGCGATTCAACCTGTGGACTATTCTTATGGTGAGTATCGGCTTCTTCCTTTATGATTATGATTTTGCATCATTCTGACATGTGTTTTCTGCAGGTTCCTGGTGAAGTACTTTATGATGGGTATGATGCTTGGGCTCTATTTTCCTTTAGCACCAAATTAGCAGCACTGAGTGTTTTTAAGAGCTAGAGGGAGCCACATGTGATCAAGAGGTGCATTCCTCAAGGCAATGATGATGGCGGAGTAGCTAATGATGAGAAGGCATCGGATAAGGATGACGGTGCATAGGATGTAAGCATTAGACTTAGTGTGGTCCCATTGTGAGCTTTTATAAAAAGTCGTTTGTATTTTTCAAACTTTCGTTAAGAAAAATTATGAACAAATTTGCTTTTTATTCACTATTTTCATTTTGAAAAATAATTTTGTTTAGGAATTGAATTTTTGAAAGTAATTTTTTAGGATAAAACCTCAAAAAAATGGGAACGAATCTAATCAGACTGGTGTTGCGATGAACCAGGATGACACAGGGGTTGGTGCTTGTGCTTGAGCATTGACACATGCACCTGAGCACATGCTTGAGAATTGGCACACATGGCTGGCTCTTAGCGCATGCACTATTGGCTGGGTTCATGCGTCTAGCTCTTGGCGCATGTGCCTGGCCCTTGGTGCACGTGCCAATAGCTTAGTGCGTGTGTTCGACCTTCTGGACTCAGTTTTGCCTCAATTTTTGTGCCATTATATGTAATCATATGAAAAATTATTTTTTACTCAAAAAATTATGAAAGGTATTTTATTTCTTTATAGAAAAATCAGTTTCTTTCTATTTTTTTCCAAAATGGAACCACACTTCAATCAAATGATGCATGGATGTTACAAAAACTTAACCCAAGTGAGTCGGATTAATCTTAGGAAGTATGGTATGAGTGCCTTGCCTACACTTAGGGGTGTCAAAATTGATTGGAATTTTTTAAATGCTTACATCATGTTTTGGGATCCAGTTGATCATGTTTTCCATTTTGGGGCTGGCGTGGATGGGATGTGCTCGATTTTTGAGGATTTTTCTACTTTGTTGGGTTCTTACACCAAGGCTGACCTGGCTGTTCTAGTTGAAAAGGTTGGCTATTTTAACTCCTTTGAGAGACTTTTGGATTTGAATACAATAGAAGCTTTTGGTATGATGAAAGATGATTTTGTAAACCTATCTGTCTTGGGTTATATGTTTTTGGATGATTCTAATGATCTGATTTGGGCAGCTAAAAGGCTGAAAGCAATGGCTGGCTATATTTTTATGGGAACAGTTGGATGGGATGATGCAAGGGTGGCTGAGCTGATATCCCATATGGGTGAAGAGAAGTATATTGTGGGCATGATTCTGGCTAAAACACTGCTGAACCTTGATCATTATTGTAAATCAAGAGAGGCTTGGACCATTAGTCCCATTTTGCTTTAGGTATTTAAAATTCTTTTTTGCTGATTGTGTTTAGATATTTATGAGACCATTCTGACCCTTATGCTTTACTTTTTAGATTTGGTTAAGAGACCATCTTAAGATAGTTCCAGCTCCCGAAAAAAGGGGCTATCTTGCATCCTGGTACTGCACTAGGACCATTGCTATTTATTTTGATATAGAAAAGACTAGATTAGTTAGTTGATGTAGGTGAGTCATTCTGACTTGATTTGGATACCCAATTGGCATAGATCTATGGACTCAAACATGTGTAGTTTTTTGGTTTAACAGAAGTGATATGGTATCAGGCTATTAGGGTCCTTCGATAGATGGGACATCATTAGGATGTGCCCTAAGATGGTCCACTTTTTGAGACATCCATAGTGAATGCCAAAGTGGCAAAAACATTCCTTAAAGGCTGGATTTGAGAATTCAATAGGGTGATGTTGATTCCAGGTGATGACTATGGAAAGCTTCCAGAGTACATAGATTGGTGGATCGAAGCATGTTGGCACAAGAGAAAGTGAAGCCTTATACTATTTTGACTGAGATTAAGGAGTGAGTTTGAGTCTAAACTAGGTTTTAGAAAATAAAACTTTTTTTTTTGGTTTTCTGTCTCGCATATTTTTTTTTGGATGTTCCAAAAGATGAATAAGACCTTAATAAAATGAATTTTATTTTAATTAAGCTCTTATTTTTTTTCCTTGAAGGCCCTTTTGAATTTTCAATCTAGCGAGCTACTTTTATTATTACCTAATATGCCTTTTCAATTTTCAATCTAGTAGGCTGTACCCTAACTTTTGCCAAAGCCGCCCTCTTGGATTTTTAGCTTAGCAGGTTTCATTCTTTTTTTGAATTTATTTCTTGTTTATTTTTGCAAGCAAAATTAAAGAGCCCATATGAGATGAAAAATTGAATTTTATTGAATTCTTTAGAGCTTACCTGTAAAGGCTGCCTATGTATCTCCTTATAATAGATTTTGAAAGATGAAGTACATGATAATTTTTAGAGAATCAGGTCCACGTAGTTCCTATTACAAAAATCTCATGCCAGATGCATGCTCATGCAACAAGGACATTATATGTAGTACTTTTTTAGCTGATCGAGGTTGCTTGGATGACTAAACTCATTGTCGTCGACATCCATCAGTATGACACCTCCGCTTGATATGATCTTCTTGATTATGAAAGACCCACTCCAAGGAGTCTGAATTTTCCTCAAGGGTCTTATACAAGCTGTCTTATATCTTTTAAGACAAGGTCACCTTCTCGGAGTATGTGATCCTTAACTCTCTTGTTAAAATGACTGGCTAGTCTTAGTTGGTAATTCTGAGTCTGATGAAGGGCATTTAACCTTTTCTGATCGATGAAGTTGAGTTGGTAGTAATAGTCCAGTTGTTAGTCAAGTTCAAAAATTTGAGCTTCTTAGAGAACTATGGCTGATTGGATCTCTAACTTTATAAGTAGGACTGCTTCCACTCCATAAACTAGGGAGTAAGGCATTGCCTTAGTAGTTGAATTTTATGAAGTTCTATACTTAAGGAGGAAGTTTGGCAAGTGCATGTGCCAACCTTTGTGATTACCAATCATCTTATGAATGATGTTCTTGAGTGCTTTGTTAGCAGGCTGAACTACCCAATTGGTTTGAGGTATGTAAGAAGAAGATCGATGATGTTGTATCTTTTCCTTGTTTTAAGAGGATAACTACCTCTTTCTGGAAGAGTGAACCATTGTCTGAAATGATCTCAAATGGAACACCATACCTTGAGATGATGTTTGTTTTGATTAATTGGACAACCCTTTTTGAATTAAGCACTTGGTAGGGTATAGCTTCCACTTATTTGGCAAAATAATCGATGGCCACCAAAATGTATTCATGACCAGCATAAGATGTTAGTATGATTTTTCCAATAACATCAATTCCCTACATGGTGAAGGGTAAAGGAGTTGTGATTATATTAAGTAGTAAAGGAGGGAGCTTCTGAAGATCGGCGTAAATTTGACACTTCTGAGCAAATTGGTTAAAGTCTCTAGTTATGGTGAGCCAGTAGTAACCTTGGTTCATGATTTTATATGACAATGTTCATCCATTCATGTGGGTGCTTCCCTCCCTCCATGAACTTCTTCTATGATTCTATTGGCTTTCACTTCGAAAACGCACCTTACGTGAATGCCATTACAAGTCGTCTTGTAAAGAATATCTTCCCTTGGGATGTAACTGTTAGCCAGTCATTGATGTTTGCTAGGGGCAACACCAGGGGTTTTACAATTTATAAAGCTTGACGACTAATTCTACCTTATCTCTGGGAAAGTGCACCTATCATTTAGTTAGTAAAGCAATAACGAGGTTGATCCACAGAGACACCGATGCAAGTACTAGCTCAAACTTAAACTATTGTCTAGTTCACAAGTAATGCTGATTTTAAATGATTAAAAAATAAAAATTTAAATTCCTAACTCATAACTACATCCTAATGGTATAAATTCTAGAAAAATGCAAGACTTAGGATGAAACAAACATGAAATAGAGCGTTTACCTAGACCTTCACTCATTTTGATCACAATTGCAAGAGAAATCAACAACTCAATGAAATTTCATTCAAGCATCAAATGGGTATTCCTTCAAAACTAGATTTAACCCTTTATCAAGTGATTAAATCCTTAATCCCTAAGTAATGAGCAAAGAGTCTCTTCATAAACCCATTTAAATAGGCAAAGCATTAAGCAATTCAAGGAATCAAAGCGAAGCCTAAGTGTTTGTGAATCTATCTCTAGCAATCATAATAAACCCATATGCCTATGAGTGTTCTAAGCTCTATCTTTCTATCTCCAGGAGAGAAAAGGAAACAACCATTACAAGCAAGCATGCTTTGCTTTGTAAAGTGCAGAAAATTTCATTCAAAGACACAAATTGATACAAAAAATTAAATTCCATTAAGAAAACTATTGATTAATCCATACAAAACAATTAAAACTTGTCTAATCTAGGTAGACAAGTGATGTTTAGCTCATAATAACAAAGAAAGAATAGAAAATTAAGAGAAGAAGAAAAGAACCAAAAAAACCAATGAAGAAATCTTGTTTAATCCTCTAATCTCTTGATAATCTTACTTAATATTGCATCCAAAAGTGTTAATCTACCTCAAATTTGCCACCTTGATATATAATTTCTTGGTTCTTTGTGGCTCTAGGGTTTTTGGGTAAGTCCTAAACCTAAAATACTAAGAAAACCCCTTTTTTTCTATAATTTTACTTTTATACCACTAGAACTACATGGTCACAGGCAATATTCACGCCCATGACCACTACCAGTGTGTTTTTCCTTGAAAAACCCTTGAGAAACAGCAAACAGGAAGGTGATCACGAGAAATTTTCACGACATTAGCGATTTCTCATGAGCCAAATTAGGCTTTCTAGTCATCTACAAAGTTATTAGTCTTTCTCTTAGCTTTTTAACTATACTTGAATCATCTCAATCGGAGCTCTTTACCTCATGTTATCATTAAAATATTAAAGTACTTTTAAGCTTGTCACGATCTTGCTCTTTTTTGCCTATTCGTGCGCCAAATCCAAAATTTTGCATTACTTAACTCCAAATGATGTTTAGACTGAGAAGAGATGAAAACACATTGAAATAAGCAAATTAAATGCAATTAGACTAGGATAATGGCTAAGAAACAAAGTAAAAACTAGGTATATTTGGCTATTATCAAACTCCCCACACAAAACTTTTGCTTATCCCTAATAAAACATAAACACAATTAACACAGAAGTTCCAATTACCATTCTTCCATGACCTTAAAATCAAGACAAAAAAAAAGAGTAAAAATCACTCGAATAGACGATCGATTTTCACAACACTTCAGTTTCATGGCTAACCTAGGAACACAACAATCAAGTTTAGAATCCATGATGGCACTATTATCACAACCTATTTCCAAGGAAATTCAATCACACAACCAAATGTCTAGTCCCAAAAATATGGCTATAATCAATTCATTCAACCTAAGCATTCCTTAAGTTATCAATTGACCTTTCTTGGAAACTGAAATTTTCTATGTTTTGTGTAAACATTCATGAAATTTTCAATTTTTCCAAGGGACCTGACTTAGCTAAACTCATCACTAGTCTTTTGATGCAATGGTAAATGCTTTGTGGCATTGACCCCCAGTTACTCAACTAGTCATGGAATTGTTTAGCCGGTTACTAGCACTATTCAAGGTTTCTCTTTTAGATATCACTTTTCGGAATATGAAACCAACGGAATATGTTAAAAATTTTAAAGTCCCTTATTCTTTCTTTTCACATACTTTTTCATGAGTGCATAATATTTTCATATTTTTTTCCATTTCCCAAGAAAATCAACCAATAACTTAAGTACTAGCTCTAGTTTTTTAACCTAACTCATGCCTAACAAAAGGACTAGACACTCGACAGTGACTAAATGCCCTAAAACCTAGTCATGGGAACCATGCCAAATACTATGAATCACTATGTGCTAAGTTTAATAAAAAAAAAAACCAAAGTAATTGTGAAAACTAATGTCTATGTGAGTGATTTAAAAAAAAACTGGTCTAATTTTAGAGTCCTATCAAAATGCAATAAGAACCTGTAATGTGTTGTGCTTAGTTTTACTGTTCATGTCTCAGGCATTCATACAGAATCACAAAAATATTCAATCAACACAAGTTAATGTTCAAATAACCATGCATGCATATAATAAATAACCACACATTGTCCCTAATATGTGTAAAAATAATGAATAAGAGAGGGGAAAGAATACTACCCTAAAAAGGAAGGTATCTAGTCTTACTTAATAATGCAGTTTGAGCTAAAGTAGAAATTAAGCGCTAAAAATCAAGGTTATATTTGGTTGCACAATGAAACCACAAAAGAATAAGGTGAAGGTTACTATAATACAAAAACATAAGAAAATTAACAGTAAACTAAATGAAGAAAATTTTAAAAGATTAATGGGTAGCCTCCCATTTAGCAGTTCTTTAACGTCGTATTAGCTGGATGTTGTTGTTATTCATCTTGCACTAAGGAAGTGGAGGTTACCTTGTTTTGGATACCTCCATAAATCAGAATAAAGAAGATTATGTAAGTGTGTTAGCCCTTGCATAGTCTTCTTTCAGCAAGATAAAATATTTTTAGTTCTCCATGGTGTGCATACCTGAGCTTGTGAGGTTTGGAACCATCATCAAAGAGCTTTACCCATTTTTTTATGGTGGGACATGTGAGTCGAGCTTCCAAGAGACTGAACATGACATCTTCTTCCTCCACCCCTTGTAATTCTCAGATTGTCCAACCAAATGCACTCAATTTGTCTTCCAACACCTCCATAGAGTATATTTCACTGTCTAAAGAAGATTTAGAGATCAAAAGTACTGGCCACATACTTGTTTCTCTAACAACTAGATATTTTGGGAAGGATGGTAGTGGTGTAAAGCATGGTGTGGTAGGGTGCTCAATGGTTGGAATTTGGGTGATGGGTGTTTGGATTATGGGTATGGTAATTTCAACACTTGTTCCCACTTCATCCTTGTCATATTGCTCACCATTCTCATTTTCATCATCATCCCACAACCATCGAGCAATAGTGATCTTTTGTTGCTCCTCCAGAATGTCATTAACATAGTTGAGTAAATTTTCTATTGGTGAGGATTGTAGGAACT
>CAOJBK010797551.1:0-20122 GCA_948294925.1 Codiaeum variegatum | reverse complement strand
TGAATCTATCTTTAGCAAACACAACAAACCTATTAAGCTTTTGAGTGTTCTATGTCTAAACTCTCTATCTCTAGTAAAGTTTAAACAACACAAATCAAGAACAAGCATGCAATTGCAATTGATTTATGGAAAATCAAGTATCAAAAAATAAACTTAATTAAAAACCTAAACATTCATTGAATAACTATTGATCAATCCATACAACTGAGTAACACTCATCTAATCTAGGTAGATAAATGAAATTAGTTCATAATCAAATCAAAAGAACAAGAAACAGATAAGAGATTGTAGAAATCCATGAAGTTCATAAAAACTAAATGAAATTCCAGCTAAACCCTTGAAGTTCCAGCTCCAATTTGAGATGACGATCTGAAATCAAGCCTTGAAATCCTTCCTTGATATGTTTTCCTTTAATTTCTAAAGCCTTAGATCTACTTTTAATGAAGTTAAATCGTGTTTGTGTCACACTAGTTCAGTCTCCTTCTGGCTCTCCCTTAAAATCTTGAAAATTTGTGCTTTTATAGGATTCAGAATGCTAGCATGAGCGACTCCAAAGGCCCATGCCCATGCTCATGCCAGCCTTTTGTACAATATTGCTTGGGATTGAGAAGCAGACTGCTCTCACGATCCTTATCACAACCCATACTAGGGATCGTGAGAAGCTACTGCTTCTCTCCTTCCTTCTGGCATGGTCTAGGGGCTCCCTGTCATGGCCCGTGTGGCTGGCCGTTATAGGTTTTTGTCCTTGGGGTCGTGAGGTAGTAAGCTCTCACGGTCCCTATCATGGCTCGTGATGGGGATTGTAAGAAGCTACTTCTTCTCACTCCCTCTCCAGGCTTGCTTCCACAGTCTGTACCCCCTCTGTCATGGCCCATGCAGCTAGTTGTGATGGAGGCTTGCCTCCCTATGCTTCAGCCTTGACAGAGGCTGCTCTCACAGGCCCTGAGGCAACCCTAAGCCTTCATTCTTCACTCCGTTTTTGCGTATTTTATTCATCTTTGGAGTCCAAACCTTGAACTAACTCTTCCTAGATTTGGAATTCAATTGATTGCTTAAAATGGCTTAAAACACTTAGAACAACCAAATTAAATTCAATTTAACATGTAAAATCATCAAGAAGATGGGGTTAAACATTGTATATTTCTCTAGTTATCAGTGTGCACGTGTGATGTGTTTTGAGTTATTACTTAATTTTTAAGAAAAATTATTTTCCTTAGGTGATTATGAAATCAGTTTAGACTCTGCTTAGAAAAACATGACATCTTACCCAATTATTTTGGAAAAGGCAGGCCCACAACCCATAGTTGAGTTCAGGGATTCATGATTTGATAAAAACGTTCAGAAAAAGAGTTTTCCAATTCTAAACAGTTTTGACTTAAGAAAACATGCATGGTTTCGATTAAAATCAATTTCATGTATGCATGGCATACTTCATGATGAATGAACAGTTGTTATCATGCCAAACATAGATCAGGGCAGGACTAATAATACACATGCCAAAAATAAACAGAAAGTTATAAAAGCGGAAAAGTGAACATGGATCCTTCCTCCAGCCAGATTGGGGTTCTAAGGAAGGCACAGATCCCCAAACAAAATAATAAAAATAACAATTACATCAGAAATAACAAATAAATAGGGGATCCCCTCTCCAAGCCATAAATCTAGGAATGGCACAAATTCCCCAAATTAATTATAAACCCGAATGAAATAATAATACAAGTAATGACAACAACACAGAAAATGAAACAAATAATAATAACAAAAATAATAAAAATAAAGAAAAAGGGAAAAATAAAGAAAAATGAATTTTTGGAGTTGAAACCTTATGAACGGGCTTGCTTGCGCATCCTTTTGCATAGGAATCAAACCACACAGCATTTTCCCTTCTTACGAAGGGTGAGGTTGTTCTGAAAACAGTGGGTTGGTAGGTTGATTGGTTCAAAAGCTATCATTTTATTATTAAAAGAATTAACCCAAAAGGCCCTTAATCAGTTCAGTTTTTTATTAAAATAGATTTTGATTAATGTGAATTGCCTAGTCAATTTTAGGGCTTTCATTTGATCATTTCACAAAAATGAAGTTTGATGTCATGAAAATGGCCTAGTCAGGTTTAGGGCCAAATTCAGAACCAAAAGATAATAAATATTATACCATATTTACCTTTGGCTTATGTGATTTAGGGTTCAATTTTTCTGAAGGTTTGATGAAACCGGAGCAAGTCTCCTTTGTATTTGAATAGAACTGTCTAAAGTATGAACAAGATTGGACTTGTGAAAAGTGGATTGACTGTGTAATTAGATCATCTGAAAAGGGATGATTCAGATCAATTTTAAATGCTTGAGGTGTCTAGAATATGGAAAATATACTCTGAATTGCCTATCATGGATCGAAAAGTCTAAAAAAAAGAGGTATTGAAAACTAACTCAAAGGGTCGAATTTATAAAATACCATATCGAAAAAGTTGGAAAATTGGATCTCGTGTGTCTGGGCCAAAACACATGTGTTTTAGGCCAAACACATATGTTTGGGCCCAAATGCATGAACCTGGGTTTTTGGCCTAGTCCATTCTATTTTGTTCAGTTTTTTAAGGTTTTCTAAGCCATTTGAGATCCAATTTGAGAGCAGTTTGAACCTATAGGTTCGTATTTATGAGCCAGGTTTGATGCTGTAAAAATATTTTCTCAAAAATATGTTTGGATATGCTAAATTTTTCATATAAACCTTGCAATTTGAAATTTCATCTCGGGGATTACCACGAATGCAGCAAGGGGTGTTGCCCCCTTAACCCGTTCTATTTTCAAACTTATAAGTTTGATTAAAAGTCATGTGGCAACTGATGATTCTAAAGGTGCAAAATTAAGGGTTCACAACTACCCCCTCATCTGAATTAGCTTCGAGTAGAAGATGATTCTGATGATGGTGAACCCATAACTGCCATGTTAGATTCTGGACTTGTGCTGATGTCATATCAGTTTTAGGACTTGTGACACATTATGTCATCTTCTAGGGTTCTGGCCATCCCATGTCAGATTTTGGGCTTATCACCTTATCAGTTTAAGGGCTTATGCCATGTTAGTTTCTCAGCTTACGGTGTGCCAATTTGGGGATGCCAAACGTTGCAATTGTCATGTGGATCTTGGTGATCATGCCATATGAACTTATGGGCTTGTTGGATGTTAATGTTTTTGCATGTGAGGCTTTGACGTCGTTAGATTCTGAGCTTTAACAGGTAGTTGTAGTACCTTTGCATTGCAGGTGAAGACTCCTTTGAGAGGATCCCAAAGATATGTGTTGGATAATGCCAGTAATTGGAGGGAGAAGCATGTTGAGTATGGCCCACTGTGGGTTTTTATTTTATAAAACTTTGTATTTTGTAAAACTCTGATGTTTGTGTAAAATTCACTTTTTTTGAAATTGTATTGCATTCTACTCATGAAAATTTATTTTTGAGAAATAATGTACTTTGTGGGTTGCCTTGACAAATAGAGACATACTTCAACTATATGATGCATGGATTGCTTGCATTAGATTTTGGGATCCTATAGATCATTTTTGATTTGGGGCTGGTATGGATGAGATGTGTCTAACTTTTGAGGAGTTTTCTATTTTTCTTGGCTCTGATCACGAGGTTAATCTGGCTATTCCAGTTGAAAGGGTAGGTTACTTTAACTCTTTCAAAAGGCTTTTGGGTTTGAGCACAGAGGTGAAGGATAATTTTATTGAGCTTCCTACTTTGGTCTATATGTTTTGAGATAATTTGAATGACTCTTCTTAGTCAGCTAAAAGGTTGAAGGAATATGCATTCAGTTTGACTGTGGGCTATATTTTTGTGGGCCCTGTTGGATGGGTTGATGCTAAGGTAGCTGAATTGATACCCCATATAGGTAAGATGAAGCCAATTGTTTACATGATTTTGGCCGAGACGTTGCTGAGCCTTGATCGTTATTATAGTACGAGAGGACCTTGGATTATTAGCCCAATTTTACTCCAGGAACTAAAGTTTTCCATTTGTTTGTTAGTCTTAATATGTATGAGGTTGTTTTTATTTTCATGTTTTCTTTCATATTTGGTTGAGAGACCATCTCAGAATTGTTCCTAAACCTGAGAGAATGGACTATTCTACATCCTGGTATTGCACTCAGAGTACTACTATCCGCTTTCCTATAGAGAAGGATTGGATTAGTTGGCTAATGGAGATGAGTCCTTCTGATTTGATTTGGAGGCCTGACTATTATGTTATCAAGAAGTTCATTCCGAGTTAGGAAAATAAGACTTTAGGAAAAACATAAAACTTTTGTTTATTTTATTTTCTTTTGATTTTTTGTCTCAAATATCTTATTTTTGATGTTTCAAAAGATGAATAAGACCACAATAAAACATATTTTTATTTCATTAAGTTCTTACTTTTGCCTAAGTGCCCCTTTTTAAGTTTTCAATTTAGTGAGATGCTTTGATTGTTGCCTAGACTGCCTTTTCGGTTTTCAGTCTAGCAGGTTGTACTATAAATTTTGCCTAAGCCACTCATTTGGGTTTTCAGCTTAGCAGATTTTATTCTTTTTTAGATTTTTATTTATTTTTAACTCTTACATTCAATGTTAAAGAGCCTAATGAGATAAAAAAAAATTGAATTTTATTGAATGCTTTGGATTGTGCCTGTAAAGGCTGCCTATATATCTCCTTACAATAAATTTTTAAAAAATGAAGTACATGATAATTTTTAGAGAATCAGGTCCATTTAGTTCTTATTACATTAATGTGATGCCTGAATGCATGCCCATGCAACAAATACACTAGATGAAGTATTTCTTGAGCTAGTCAAGGTTAGTCGGATGGCTAAATTCATTGCAGTCGACGTCCATCAGAATGATGCCTCCACCTGACATGATCTTTTTAATGATATAAGGTCCACTCTAAGGAGGTCTAAATTTCCCTCGAGGGACTTGCACAACTTTTCTGATTTCTTTTAGGACCAGGTTACGTTCCTAAAGATTGTGACTCCAAACCCTTTTGTTTAAATTTTTTGCAAGCCTTATCTGATAATTATAAGTATGGTGTAGTGCTTTCAACCTTTTCTCATCAATCAGGTTGAGTTGGTCATAGTAGGCCTATTGTCAGTCGAGTTCAGAAATCTAAGCTTCTTGGAAAACTCTTGTTGTCTAAATCTTTAACTCTATGGGGAAGACTGCTTCCATTCCACAGACTAGTGAATAAGGTATGGTTCTAATAGCTGACTCATATGTAGTTTTGTAACCAATGAGGGCGATTGGTGAGTGCAGATGCCAACCTTTATGGTTACTAATCATTTTCTGAAGCATGTTCTTTATATCTTTATTGACAGCCTCAACTGTGCCATTAGTCTGAGGTCTGTATGGTGAAGATCTGTGGTGTTCTATCCCTTCTTTAGAAGAGTGACTACCTCTTTCTGGAAGTGGGAGTCGTTATCTAAAATGATCTCATGTGGGACACCATACCTTGTGATGATGTACATTTTAATGAATTAAGTCACCTTCTTTGAGTCTAGAACTTGGTAAGGTGCAGCTTCAACCCACTTGGTGAAGTAATCAATGGCCACCAAGAAGTATTCATGGCCAATGGATGTTTTGGTGAAATCTTTCCAATGAAATCAATGCCCCCAAATAGTAAAAGGCCAAGGAGTTGAAAATGTATTGAGCAGAGAAGAAGAGAGCTTTTAGAGCTTAGCATACTCTTGAAATTGGGACACCTCCAGGAAAACTGTGCACAATCTCCATTCATGGTTAACTAGTAATAAACTTGATTCATGATTTTATGAGATAGGGTGCATTCATTCATGTGGGTGCCATCTGTCCCACCATGAATTTCTTCCATGATCTTGTAGGCTTCTTCGTCATAGATGCATCTTAGGTGGATGCCATTCCAAGTCTTATTGTAGAGGATGTCAACTCTTGGAATATATTCGTTGGCCAGTTACCTTATGGTTATCCTTTCTGAATTGGAGGCACCTTAGGATATTTTCCTATTGCAAGGTAGGTGTAGATGTCCCAATATCAAGGTTTTTTTTCAACCTCTTGAATATTCAGACAATGAGGTTGAAAACTTGGTTCACAATTGATGTTTATCAAAATAGGATGGATAATAAACACATCACGTATTTCTATCATGGACGTAAGGGTTGCCAATACGTTGAAAAAATCAATTTTGCGTTCTTGGCAGATAATGAAATGACCGAGCATCAAAGTTGTTAGCCAACTCTTTGAGTCATTTATGGTAAGGAACCAACCGCTCCTCTTTGCTTTTCCATTTTCCTAGAGCTTGGGAGACTATAAGGTTGGAATCTCCATAGACTACCATGTTTTTTATTCCAATCTGAAGGGTTGATTCTAATTCAGAGACACATGCCTCATACTCAGCTTCATTATTTGTTACCTCAAAATCCAGTTCAATTACCAGAGTAAGCTCTCGCCAGTAGGTGTAAGGAACACCATGCATATCATTTGTGGTTGGTATCTCCATCAAAGTACAACTTCCATACCTCATTTTGGAGAAATATGATGTCTTCATCATGAAACTCAGGTTCTTCCCAATGATCCTCGGTTGGGGCAGCAACCAGTTGGTCGATAATGACACCATCCTTGATGGCTTTCCTCTGAACATATTTAAGATCATAGGCCATTAGGACCGACATCCATCTAGCCTACTTGCTATCTAGGATAGGCTTCTCTATGAGATATTTAAGTGGGCTTTGGTCAGTGAGGACATGTGTGATGTATGCCCCCAGATAGTGTCTGAGCGTATGGCATACCCATACCAGAGCTAGGTAGAGCTTCTCAATGTAGCTGTATTTGAGCTCATGAGCCAGCATTCTCTTACTCAAATAGTAGTTGGCATTCTCTTTGTGTGAATTTGGAGCATTTTACCCCAACATGGCACCTATGGCTTCATTGGTGACAGTCAAGTAAAGTAGTAGTGATTGGCCAAGCATAGGAGGTTGCAGAACCAGCGGGTTTAGGAGGTATTGCTTGATATGATCAAAGGCTTTCTAAAATTCCTCATTCCACTTCTTAGAGGAATTTTTCTTAAATAGGTTGAATATCGGTCCATAGATGTCCACTAGCTTATGGATGAATTGACTGATATATAGAAGGCGACCCAGGAAACCCCTTATCTCCTTTTCAGTTTTAGGAGGTGGCATGGAAAGAATGGCTTTGGATTTGGTATGGTCTACTTCAATCCTTTTCTTTCTAATTGTGTAACCAAGGAACACTCCAGATGAGGCTCCAAATATGCACTTGTTGTGATTGAGCTTAAGATTATACTGCTAAATTCTAAGGAAGAACTTCCCCAGTACTTGTAGATGCTATTCAGCCGTAGAACCTTTGATGACCATGTCATCGACATAGATTTCCACTTCTTTATGTATCATATCATGGAAGATTGTGGTAGCCATTCTCTGGTAGGTGGCTCTAACATTTTTCAGTTCAAATGGCACTCGATAGCAATAAGTGCCCTATTCTATAATAAAGGTTATTTTCTCCTTGTCTAAAGGATGAAATAAGATTTGATTGTACCCAGCGGCCAGATCGATTAAGGAAACCATTTCTGAGCTGGCTAATGTGTCAATCATAAGGTCTATGTGAGGTAGAGGAAAATCATCCTTAGGGCAAGCCTTATTCAGATCCTGGTAGTCAACACACATTCTGACTTTCCCATCCTTCTTTAGTACTAGGACTATGTTGGCCAACCAACATGGATAATTGATTGGCTCGATGAACTGATGAGAGAGTTGTTTGGCAGGAGAGACCATGCCACTTTCATACACTTGAGCTTCTATTTTACAGGCTTGTAATCTAGATAGGTTGGGATTTTATGGACAGTGATGCTTGGATCAAGTCTGGTCATGTTGTTGGGCTTTCAAGCAAAACAGTCTTCAAATCTTTTGATGGTAGATTCAATGTCATGTTTGTTTAAGCTTGCATATGCAATATATGTATTTTTAGGTCTGTCATGAGTGCTAATATTTATGGGCTCTTTAACTACATTTTTTTCTTTATTTATTATTTTATTATCGTTTTTGTATAACTGAGGTCAGATTCATCAGTTGGAGCATCAAAAGAAAATAGAGACATGGTCATAACAAGCAATTTTGGTCATTTTATTGATTGCAGTGGGAGACAGATCCACGGTTACATCATATTCATAATTAAAGCCCAGAGGACCAGTGACTCAGTATTAGTTTCAGATTCGGACTCAGATTCTGTCTCGGTTTCTGATTTAGGTTCGACCACTTTTGCTTCTTAAGTCCAATTGTTGAGCTTTCCTAAGACAGGCTTGATCAAGGTGGAGAGGTCAATTTTTCCTCCTTGTTAGTTAGGATAGCTATTTCGTCAAAAAGTCTAGCTTCCACATTCTCTTCATAGTCATCAGCCAAAAAGAAATTAGGGAACAGTCTTCAGAAGTCAGCTTCACATCATAGAAGAGCTCAAAACTAGGAATTCTTATACCAGTCACATGGAAAATCCATGGCTCGGGAAAAGAACAGTAAGGAATTGTCTCTCCCTCTTTTACAAAGTACTCATTAAGAGTCTTGCAATATAGCCGCCAGAGGCTGTCAGCTCCCCCCCCCCCCCCTCCCTCTTTTAGTCATAGCAGACCTTTTTCTAGATTTGGCCTTTTCTTCTTTGATATGATCATCCATTAGGTGATAACCTAGGCTAAAAATAGGAGTAAAGAACTTCTATTCATTGAAGGACTTAATTCCTTATTGATTTT
This sequence comes from Codiaeum variegatum, assembly GCA_948294925.1. Taxonomy (NCBI): domain Eukaryota; kingdom Viridiplantae; phylum Streptophyta; class Magnoliopsida; order Malpighiales; family Euphorbiaceae; genus Codiaeum; species Codiaeum variegatum. Next base: position 11,374 of record CAOJBK010797551.1, on the reverse strand, counting down.
TCCTAAGTCCCAGACCAAGGAAGTAGGTCATGTGTTTCATAATATTCCCAATCATTGGGTTGCAATATGGATCAAAGTCTGGGGTAATTGTCTCCTTCAAATTCTTTATAGTCTGAATGAGCTGAACAAATGAGAAGCCAAATAAAGGATATATTGGTAGCTTAGGTTGAATCTCCAGAATGGAAACTTTGTCCGGGACCTCAGATTTTCTAAACAATTCAGCTTTGACTATAACTATTCTGCCTTTGAGTGGGAACTTGACCCTCTGATGTAGATTTGAAGGCACAGCCTTGGCTTGATGGATCTAAGGTCTTTCCAAAAGCAAATTAAAGTAAGAAGACACATTAATTACTTGGAAGGGCACTTTGAAATCAATTAGACCCATGGTGATTATTAGAGTTTCCACTCCTAGAACTTCACTCTTTGCATTTTTATAAGCCCATACAATTTGATTAGAAGGAATGAAATTACGAGCACTCAAACCCAGATAACTCACCACTTTGAGTGGGCACACATTAAGTGTAGAACCATTATCAACTAGAGTCATAAAATCTATCTTTTCCCTTGTTATAACAGTAATGTATAGAGCGTCATTATGTGGTCCCCCAAGTGGGATTTAACTATCTGTGAAGGAGATTAAAGCCCATTTGGTAGAACTTGTAATGGAAGAAACCAAAGCTTTTAGAAATATGTCAATGGGGATCTGAAATTGACTCAGTGCCTTGCAAAGAGCTTGGCAAAAAGAATATGATGACATAAGCAAACTCCAGATGGAAATGTTTTCTTGGGTCTTTTTCAATTGCTTGAGTAAGGGGTCCTCTTCAAGTTCAAGAGTGCCCTTATTTTGAGCCACTGGTTGGCTTGTAGATTGTGAAGGAGAAGTAGGTGCTTGTGTTATTCTTCCACTCCTTGTAATAGCATCAATTTCATCACCCAAATGTCTCTGGTCAATAACGACACAGAAATAGTCATTTTGGATTGACCTCCCTGAAGAAGGTTGACCAATCAAGGGTGAGAAATTTATGGAGATAGACTTCCCTGAGAAAGGTAAACCCTCTTCGGTGTAGTGGTAATTGCTCAAATGTACAGCATCAAAGATAAGATGTGTTAAATCACCTTTATCAAATTCAACCAAAATTGCATTTACATTATGTTCAGAAAGGGGATTGGTGCCAATGTTTGGAGTTAGAAAAAGAAGCACATTAGCATTGATCAAGTCTTGAATCTTATGCCTGATCACCTTGCAATTATCTATCTTATGGTCAAGCCCTTGATGATAGTCACATCTCTATGACATAATGAAGTTTGTAGACAGAAGATCGGCAATGGGTTTCGATTCCATAGGCTTGAAGGCTTCTTTCTTCAAACATTCTTTCCCCAAGTTTGTAAACTCTATTCTTTTAATTTTAATGGGCTTATTGGATGAGATTGCATTGACCCTATCCTTTTTTTGGGTAACATTGGTCTTTCAGAAGTGGGAGGACAATGTCTGGGCATCATCCTTGATGAGGCCAAAATCAACCCCATCTTCGAAGCATGTGCCAACATTCACCAAGGCTTTAAAGTCTGAAAGATATTGTGTCATCAATCTATCTTGATACACTGGTAATAGGTTCTTGACGATGATCTATATTTATTCAGAATCCATTGGTCTTTTTACCATTAGGGAGGCCTTCTTCCTCCATCTGGTTATAAAAGCATAAAAGGTTTCTTTTGGAAGCTATTTTGTTGTTTCTAAGTCCCTCCTTTTAACATCAATTTCTTCATTATAAGAGTATTGTTTTACAAATTCATTACAAATGGATTCTCAGGTCAGTTTCTTAGAATCCTCTAATTGAATAAACCAATTTAAAGCCACACCAGTAAGCGACTGTTGAAAAAATTAAGCAAGGAGCTCGCCTTCATCACCCAAAGGGTGCAATGTGACATCGTAGATCCTCAAGTGAGTATTCGAGTAAGAAGTGCCATCAAATTTCTCAAACACTAGCATCTGGAATTTGGGAGGGAGCCTGGCATTTGGGAATTGACTCAGGGCTTTCACATCAATGACCTTCTCTTTCTTTTTATAGCATTGAGGGTTTTCTGCATTTCCTCATACTTTTTCATCATGGTCTACAATAAAGGATCAGTTGAGGCCCCCTTTTGTAAAGGATCCATGAAAGGGGCAATCGAGGTAGTGGTTCCATGGTATGTTTGTGGAGGCAAGATGACCACATCTTCAGTGATAGGTTCTTTCCCCGAGTTAGAAGAGGTTGATGCATGATTGGCTGGTTGGACCCTAATATGGTTCATCATGGCTTGAACTTTGCCGAAGATAGTCTACTCTTGGGCTTGCATCGTAGCAGTGATAGTCTCTTGTTGCTTTTTAAATGCATCATTTAGTAGTGCAGGAACATTAGTTGGTGGAGTAGCGATAGTGGTATCAGTAATAGTGGTAGCAGGTGGAATGTCTCTAATGTTTGACATGTTAACTTTTGGACAAAGAAAAAGGTGGGGTGTCAGCTTTTTGAAAAGTAAAGTCAATAGCATGAAGGCAGAGGTAAGTTTTGGGAAATTTTCTGGAACAATTCACTTAGTCCAATTTCACTTTTGATGTAGTGATGCATGCATGCATGAAAAAAAAAAGGTACCATGATGATAGTTATAATCAGAGTCTTTAGGGCACACGGGACCTAGGGTCAACTTTAACCATTACATGAGAGCTTGGTGGTTTAAAGATTCCCCCGAGACCGGAGGTGAGATATACCTAACCAAATATGAATCAAGGAGATTCGAGTGGGTCCAGCGACTATGTACAACCTCATTATCCCAACCAAAAGGATCAAAGGGTAAGCCTTAGAGTTAGATGATTTCACTATCGGCAAAGTAGTCCCAAGGAGGGAAGATAACTTGATATTTCTCTCTATCCAGATTTTCCTAAAGTAAAGAAGCATATGAAGTGATGCATGAAACCTAATTCCATACAATATTAAGCCAAAATTATTTTTAACAAAAAATAATCCACTTAGTTTTGCCAGTTTCAAATGGCCCCAATGGAGTTACCAACTGTGAAGCCTCGTCCAAGTCTGTAGGAATTCCCAGCGTGCCTTCGAGTTTATGGCTTGAGGAAACCGACCACGTGGAGTCAGATTGCACATGGAGTCGCGATTGTGGAAGGTCTCACTTGGGTACACACCATATGTATTTGTTGGTGTGCACACGTGATGTGTTTGAATTGCCACTTAATCTTTAAGAAAAACTATTTTTCTTAGGTGATTAAGAAACCAATTTGAACTCCACTTAGAAAAATATGACAGTTTTCCCAATTATTTTGGAAAATGTAGGTCCACAAACCCTAGTTGGGTTTGATGATTTGTTATTTGATAATAACGTTCAAAAAAAGATTTTTTTTTCAATTCTAAACAATTTTGGCATAAGAAAATATGCATGGTTTTGATTAAAATGAATTTCATGTATGGCATACTTTGTAATGAATGAGCAGTTATTATCATGCCAAACATGATGCGTAGGCAGAATTAATAATATGCATACCAAAAATAAACAAAAATTAATAAAAATGAAAAAGTAAACATAGGTCCATCCTCCAGCCCCATTTAGGTTCTAGGGAAGGCGCACATCCCCAAAAAAAAGCGATAAAAATAACAATTACACCAGAAATAACAAATAAATAAGGATCCTTTCTCCAGTCTATAGATCTTGAAAGGGCACACATTACCCAAATTAATTACAAATTCAAATGAAATAATAATACAAGCAATGGCAACAATACAGAAAATTAAACAAATAATAAAACAAATTAAAAGGGAAAAATAAAGAAAAATGAATTTTTGGAGTTGGAGCTTCTGAACAGGCTAGCCGATGTATCTCTTTGCATGGGAATCAAACCCCACATCGTTCTCCCTTCTTGCGAAGGGTGGGGTTGCTTTGAAAATAGTAGGTCGGTGATTTAGTTGGTTCAGAAGCTAATTCATTTTATTATTAAAAGAATTAACTCAAAAGACTTTTAATCAATTCATTTTTTTATTAAAATCGATTTTGATTAATGTGAATTACTTAGTCAATTTTAGGGCTTTAATTTGATCATTTCAGAAAAATGAAATTTGATGTCATAAAAAGGCCTAGTTAGATTTAGGGCTTGATTTGGAACCAAAAGATAAGAAATATTTACCGTATTTACATTTGGCTTACGTGACTTTGAGATTAGTTTGTTTTAAAGTTTGATGAGAGTAGAGCTAGTCTTTGTTATGTTCAAAGAGAACTGTCTGAAGTCTGAACAGGATTGGACTTGTGAAAAGTGGCCTAACTGTGTGATCGGACCGTCTGAAAATGGATAATTCGAGTCAATTTTGAATGTTAGAGGTGTCTGAAATGTGGAAAATATGCTCTGAATTGTCTGTCAATGATCATAAAGTCTAAAGAAATGAGGTCCAGAAAACTAATCCAGAGGGTCAAATTTATAGAAAACCATGTCAGAAAAGTCGAAAAATTGGAACTCTTGTGTTAACGAATGCGTTTAGGGCCAAACACATGTTTTTTACTCTAAATGCATGTATTTGGGCCCAAACTCATGCGTTTGGGCCTAAATGCATAGGCTTGGGTTTCTGGGTTCGGTCCATTCTATTTTGATTTGATTTTTTGGGTGTTTCCATTTGAGGTCTGATTTGAATTTATGGGCTCGTATTGATGGGCCGGATTTGATGGTGTAAAAACATGGATTCTTCCCTAAAAAAATATGTTCGGATATGTAAAATTTTTCATGTGAACCTTGTAATTTGAAATTTTTGTCTCAGGAGATGCCCTGAATGCAGCAAAGAGTGCCGCCCCCTTGACCCCTATTATGTTTTCAAAATTTTAAGTCTGGTTAAGAGTCATGAGGCAACCGGCAATTCTAAAGGTGCAAAATTAAGAGTTCACTAGATTTCCTCACAGTCCTTTATTAATACCATTTCACTTAATCTTTGGCATCATAAATTAGGGCATAAAACTCTTGATCAGTTTCCTACTTTGCAATCTTTGTTTTCCAATGTAAATAGCAATAATAAATCCTCGAAACCTTATGAAGCATGTCCAAAAGCTAAGAAGAAAAGATTGTCTTTTCTACATTCATTTGAAACTATATATGTAGCTTTTGAACTTCTTCACATGGATGTCTAGGGACTATATTCTCAATTAGACCTTAATAATTTGTTGATTAATTCACTAAATGTAGATGGACTTTCTTGATGAAGCATAAGTCTGATGTTTCTCACATAAGTCCTTGTTTCTATCACATGATTGAAACTCAATTTCATACATCTATCAAAATTATCAAAACTTATCAAGGTACAAAATTTCTTCTATCTTCTTTCTATGAATTTCATGGTACTTTACACTAATAGGCTTGTGTATATTCCTTTCAACAGAATGGCATTTTTGAAAGGAAGCACTAGTATTTTCTAAATGTAGCTAGAGCTATTGTTTTCCATGCACATCTTCCTCGTTATTTTTTGGAGAGACGTAGTGCTTACAATAACACATATAATCAATAGAACACCTTTTAAACTTCTTCATAATCTTTCACCCTATGACCTATTATTTCACAAACCACCAGATTAATCTTTACTTAGATCTTTTGGTTATCTTTGTTTTATTGTCAATCTTAAATCTCATAGGACCAAATTTAGTCCAATGTCTAGGAAATGTATTTTCTTATGCTATCCTATAGGTATCATAAGTTGTAAACTTTATGACTTAGAAACACACACCACCTTTCTTTCAAGAGATGTTAAGTTCTATGAGGATGTGTTTCCTTTTGCTAAATCCCTTACTGTTCTTCTCCTTCAGATCTTATTTTGTCTCATTTAAATGATTTCCTTGTCACTGATTCTTTTTCTTCTTCTTCTCCTTTCGCATCACCTCCATCTTTGACTCTTGTTTCTGATCCACTAGCATTGATTGATCATAGTGATTCTTTTGTATCTCCCATACCTTCCTCTTCCTCACCTCTTCTTCCTTCAGTTTCTTCTCCATTTTCCACACTACAGGTTAGGAAAAGTCAAAGAGTTTCTAAGGTCCCTTCTTATATGCATGATTAGCATCTTAATTTTCCTAAAAATCTTGCATCTGTTGTTCAATATCCTCTGGCAGATGTACTTCCTTATATTAAACTTCATATAACTTTTCTTTATTTCATTTGTCAACTTTGTTCCATTACTGAACCTACGTCTTATGAAGAAGTAATGCATGGTTTACATTGGCAAGTAGCAATGTAGGAAGAAATTTATGGAATCTAATGGCACTTGGTCCATTATTCCTTTGCCTCCTAGTAAAAAGTTCATTGGATGCAAGTGGGTTTATAAAGTAAATACTATTCAGATGGTACTTTAAACAAGTATAAGGCTAGATTAGTGGCCAACGGATATACAGAGAGACAATGATTTGATTATGAAGAGACTTTTAATCCTATGGTTAGACATACCATAGTTAGACTACTTCTAGCTTTAGTTGCTATTCAAAACTGGACTATTGGTTAGCTTGATATCAATAATGCATTTCTCAATGTGATCTTGAAGAAGAAGTTTACATGGATGTGCCTTCTATTTATCAGATTCAGGGGGAGCTTTGAGTGAAATTTGCAATTCTAAATAGAAACTTATTTGTAAACTTCATTAATCCTTGTATGCCCTTAAATAGACATCAATGCAGTGGAATATGAAGTTGGCTCAAAGCTTAGTTAAGCATGGTTTCGCTCAAAGTAAAGCTAACTATTCACTTTTCACTAAACAAGAAATAGTTGGTGGGTTTATTACCTTGTTATTATATGTAGATGACATTGCTATCACTAGCCATGTTCCAAATTTGGTGCAAGAAGTTAAAAACCTAGTAAATGCATATTTTAAACTAAAATACTTAAGAAAATTAATGTATTTCCTTATTCTTGAAGTAGCAATATCAAACAAAGGTATTGATGTCTTGCAGATAAAATACACTTTGGCAACACTAGAAGAGTTTGGATTGTTGAATGCTAAAGCCTTTTATGTTCTTATGGAAGTACATCGTCAGTTAATTCAATCAGAAAGAAACTTTGTAACTAAACCTTATAAATATAAGCAGCTCATTAGAAAATTAATGTACTTTACTCTAACCAAACCAAACATAGTGTATTTAGTCAAGTTTTGTCCAAGTTCATGGATAAGCCAATTGGTAAACATTTTGAAGTAGGCTTGAAGGTGTTGATATATCTTACGAAAGAGCCAGGAAAAAGGAATTTTGTTGGAATCAGACTCAGATCTACAAGTTAAGGCTTACATAAACTGTGATTGCTTCATACAAATATAGTAGGAAGTCACTAATTGGGTATTGTGTCTATTTGGGGAATTCTATGATAAGTTAGAGATCAAAACAATAGAACACTATGGCCAGAAGCTCTGCAAAAATAGAATATAAAGTTATGGAAATTACAATAGCAAGATTTAGTTTGGTAAAACATATGTTGGCATATTTCAAAGTTCCCTTCATATTACCTTCTCTGATTTTTGTGACAACACATCATTAATTCATATTTCTTCTTGTGTTTCACGAGATAACAAAACATATTAAATTAGATTGTCATTATGATAAGGAGAAGCTTCAATTAAGAGAGATTCAAATTGCACATTAAAGGAAGCATCAAAAGGTAAATACTTTCACTAAGGCATTACATCCTGAAAGATTTGAGTATCTAATTCACAAGATGAACATGATAGATAAACATGCTCATCTTAAGGGGGAGTATTATGGAGTGAAGAATGAAGACTGCATATTATACTTAATGCAACTGAATCAGACTGAGGTGCAGGGAATGCTAAGCACACTTGAAGCACAAGATCAAAACTAGAATTAGTTAGATTAGTTTGTTATTTATGTAGTTTCATTTTAAGCAATGTACAAAAATTATTTAAGTAATGAATCTATTCATTCTATTTGATTCTTCTTCTTTTCATTATAGGATAGTAAGACATTACCTAACCTTTAGTCTTAGGCTATACACTCATAAACACTCAATAACGTATTGTAACATGCCAAAAAAATGAATTAGACTTATACATACATTATTAATAATTGTTTCTAAGTCATCAAGCCAAACACCATGTCTAGCCGAAAGTTGTTTGGCTGAACTAAAGATATGCCTAGGTGGCTTCAAGCTCTTAGAAGTAAAATGTTTCCTTTTGAACCAATTATCAGGACTTGACATGACTTCTCATCTAGGATTATTCAATTTTAGTTCTTCATGAACTCCTAAACATTAGCAACATTATGCAGTGCTTTCCTACCTAGAGTTGAGAGTTTCCCATTCAGATACAAAAGAAAACAAGATAAGATTCATGTATTAACAAGTTTATTAACAAATAATCAAACATTTTCACTATTAGATACATACAACTAAGGTAGAGGGCATATCAAACCAAGATTGCATATCATCAATTATAGTAACTTCAGACTATTATATGGCATTTGGTAGATCATTAATAGACTAGATTGTTGTGTGACATTAGGTTTAATTGATCTTTTATTTCCATCGCCAATTCTTTCTTTATTTATCCTAGAATTCATAATAGAACACCCCTATTTTTTATTGTGTCCTTTCTTAAAGCAAACGCTGAAAGTCATAACTCTCCCATTTCTAGACAACTTATAACAACTAGCTCCTACTTCACCCACTACTTCCCTTTTATTTCTTGTAAGTTTAATAGGCTTTTTCTTAAATAGTAGAAGTAGGGAGGTCCTTTATCATTTTTTTTTCTAGAATTTAGAACTATTCATTAGAATCATCACATAACTCTAAGACATCAAGTACCTTTCCTTAAAATGAAACTCATCTATATAGGCTAATGGGTCATCATCCTCGTCTAAGATTGAATATACACCATATAAGATATGATTAAGTTTTATTAGAATTACAATTGCATATGATTTTATAGATTAGTCAAATGTTATTGGAAGAGAAAAAAATTAACTATCAAAATTTTATTGCATGCTTTAAAATGAATACATTAACCACTAGCAATATTGCCACTCTCTGTATGGAGAAAAAATACACACAAAAATTGAAAAAATAAAATAATAAACAACCAAGAAATACATTAAGTATGTGTATGAAAACTTATTTTGTCACCAGAATACCCCAAATCTCAAAACTTAAGATAAAAAGATAAATTGACTAATTGTTAATTAATAATTCCTAAAATAATAAACTCAAGATAACACCCAGTATGGACATAATTGTTATTATTGTTATGCATGACTGCATGAAACATGTTTAGAAAACTAAGCACAACATCATATAATTTTCACTTGCAATATGTTTAAAACTTTTAAAATTGGGAAATTTTTTTTTAATTCACTCATATAGACTTTAGTTTTCATAATCACTTTGGTTTTTTATTAAACTTTGAATATAGTTGTCGAAAGTAGGAATCCACTTGTCACGATTCCTACGACTAGGCTTTAAGGTGTTTAGTTGCAGTTGAGTATTTAGAAGTCAAGTTAGGAAACTAGAATTAGGACTTGAGTCTTTAATAGGTTTTCTTGGGAAATGGAACCAATTTGAAAATGAATTGTACTCATGAGAAAAATTATATGAAAAGTAAAATGAGACTTTAAAAATTATAACATATTCCGTTGGTTTCATATTGCACAAAGCAATATCAAAAAGCGAAATCATGAATAGTGCTAGTAGCCGGCTAATCAAGTCTGCGACTAGTTGAGTAACCGGGGGTCGTCGCCATAAAGCATTTACCTTCGCGTCAAAAGACTAGTGACAGGGTTAGCTAAGTCGGGTCCCTTAAGAATTTAAAAATCTCATGATGCTTACACTAAATAAATGAAAAACGTTTCCACTTCCCAAGAAAGACCGATCGAATGACTCAATGAATGCTTAGGTTGAATTCCTTGATGGAGCCTATTTTTGAGACTAAACACTCAACATTTTGATTGAATTACCTTAGATCTAAGTGGTAAGAATGTGCTTTCATGGATTCCGAACTCGATAACTGTATCCCTAGTTTAGTCATGAAACCAAAGTAGCATGAAAACTAAGTGTCTATACGAGTGAATTTTTACTCTTTTTGTTGTCTCGATTTTCTGAGGTATTTGATATATTAGAAGTGGGAATTGTATTGATTGTGCTTAGTTTTACATAAGGACAAGCAAAGGTTCAAGTGTGGGGGAGTTTGATAACTAGCAAATTATACATTATTTTACCCCATATTCTTGATGATTTTACTAGTTAAATTGAATTTAATGTGTTTGTTATAGTGTTTTCAGCTATTATTAAGAAATTAATTGAATTTTGAAGCAAGGAGTAACTATTTCGAGGTTCGGACTTGAAATACGAAGAAAATGCGCGAAAACAGAGCTTAGAATGAAGGTTCAGGGCTACCTCATAACCTGTGAGACAGCTCGTGAGAAGTGATGAGGAATTGGAAGGCAGTAATTCTGTCATGGCTAGCGGCATGGGCCATGACAGAGGAGACTTCACCCGTGGGAGTAGCAGGCCAAGACGTGAGAAACAGTAGCTTCACATGGTCCCAGTCACAAGTCGTGATAGGGACCGTGAGATCTTACTACCTCTCACAGATAAAACATAGAAGGTTGTTATAGTCGGTGGCACGGGCCATGACAAAGAAGAATTGGACTGTAAGGGAGAAGCTAGACAAAGGGTAAAGAAGCAGTAGCTTCTCACTGTCCCCATCATGGGCCGTAACAGGGACCGTGAGAGCATTCTACCTCTTAATCCAAAGAGAATTTCCACAGGAGGCTATCACAGGCACCGGCACGGGCCTTGAGAGCCTCCCATGATAGCACTCTGAGTTCTATAAAAGAGCATAAAATTGCAAAAAAAAAGGGGGAACTAGACTCTTACAAAAAAACATTGATCTAACTTCATTCAAAGTAGATCTAGGGCTTCAAAAACTTGAGAAAAATAGATCAAGGAAGGCTTTTAAGGCTAGATTATAGATCATCATCCCAAATTGGAGCAAGGATTACAAGGGTTTAGCTGGAATTTTATTTTCATGAACTTCATGGATTTCTTCAATATCTTATCTTTTTCTTATTCTTTTGAGTTGAATATGAACTAAATTCATTTATCTACCTAGATTAGACGAGTATTAATCGACTGTATGGATTGATCAACATTTGTTCAATGAATGTTTAGGTTTTTCATTAAGTTTAGCTTTTGATAATTATTTTTCTGTAAATCAATTGCAAAAGCATGCTTGTTCTTAATTTGTGTTGTTTAAGCTTTACTAGAGATAGAGAGTTTAGACCTAGAACATTCAAAAACTTAATAGGTTTGTTGTGTCGGCTAGAGATAGATTCACAAACTCCTAGGGTTTTAGATATTTTTCATTGA
>CAOJBK010797462.1:0-17144 GCA_948294925.1 Codiaeum variegatum | reverse complement strand
GGTAAGAGGTAGCTTCTTAGAGGAGAGGCTTAACATGCAGGACAATAGGGAAATCTTGTCGGAGGAACATGATGTCTTCTCTCTTGTCGAGATTTTTTCTTCCTTTTCCTTAATGTTATTTCATACTTTTACTTATCATCTAACTTTCCTTATTTTTTTGTTATTTGTTGTTAGTAAGGTTCAATGGTATAAAACTTCCTTTCTAACCATCCTAGCAGAGTATGATGAAGCCCAAGCACTGTTATCTCTTCGAACCCTTGAATGCAAAGGGCTCCATAAGACTGTGATGGGAAGGGAGTAGGCTTTGGCAGAGTCTTTGAGTACTTTTCACAGAGCTAAAGTTGAGGAGAACCAAGCCCTGAAGGCTTTTTCCTCTAAGGATAAGGAGATTACAGACTTGAGGGCCCAACTTGATGCTAGGAATGGGGTGATCTAAAGCCTTAACTCCAACCTTTATTCTTTTAAAGACTGTAATCACAACCTTTATAATGACAAGTCTAAACTTTAGCTTGAGCTTCAATTAAAGGAGAAAGTCTGATAGTCCACCACCTATCGAGCCGATTACTATGCTTCACAGGTGAAGTAGTGCATCAAAGACTTCTAGCCATCTGAATGGGTGTTGGATGGGTGAATAAGAGGTGTGTCTTATTAGGGGTTCTTCATCATAACAAAATTTACCTGCGATAGCTTCAAAGCACGTGCCTATAAAAGTTTCAAAACTTGATATGCATAAATTGGATGATCACTTGGACATGATTTAGCCTCCTCTATCACCACCTTTTAGGGAAGAGAATACCTCAACAAGTCCTTTGACTGAAGACTTGGATGTAAATCTGGAGAGTGTCGATATAGAGTTTTGTTTATAATTTTACCTTGTAATTTTTCTTTTCCCTTTTCATATATATATATATATATATATAATTATTTCTTATAATGAAAGTATAAGGTTTTTCACTTACTTCTAGATGGAGCATTTCTTCTACCGTTCATTCTTTCTTTGTTAGAATAACTTTGTGTTACTTGTTATTGTGATACTTTCCTCTTTGTATTATTTTTATGATTTCATTTTACTAACTTAGAAAATCTTGGCGATGCCAATGCCTTCTTTATGGTTTGGGACCCTTACTTTTTGTATTTTTTCCTTTTGAAAAGGCTTTTTTGCCTTAGAAAAGTTTTAATGCCACTCTTAGGGGCCCTTCACATTGGCAAAGTTATTTACAACTCTTCATCAAGAACTATGTTTCTCTCCTTGGAGAGAGTTTTGCCTTAGCAAAATTTTTGGTGTTCCCTTTGATGACCCTTCAGCTTGGCGAGGGTGTTAGTTTTTCTTCATCAAGAACTCATACATCTCTTTAGAAGGGATTTTGCCTGTCAAACATGTTTTTTTTAGGTGTCTCCCATAGAAGATCTTTCACCTATCATGTAGGTCTTTTTTGGAACCTCCCTTAGAAGGTCTTTCGCCTGTCATACATGTTTTTAAATCAAAATTTAATGTATGTTTATAGAGAAACAGAAGATGATTCTTTTTCATTTACTTTCAATTATTGGTAGAACATTTTCAAATATAGTACATTCTAAGTATGTGGAAGATCTACGGCTTCTATTGTCACTAATGGGTTGGTATGGGATTCCAAATATGCAAACAATGTTCTTCCAAATAAACTTAACTATGTTATCTACTATGATAGTTTCCAATGGCTTTGATTTAACCTTTTTGTGAAATATTAAATTACTACAACCAAAAGCTTTCTCTCCCCTAGGGCTATTATGAAGGGGCCCACTATTTCAATTCCTCATTTGGCAAAAGACCATAAGCTATAGATGGGTACTTGTTGGGTTCCTTGAACCTTCAATAAGTTTATAAATTTATGGCATAAGGTAAACCTCTTCACTAGGGCTCTTACATCAACCTTTATGGTTGGCTAGTAGTAGCCTTGTCATGGCTTTGGCTACCACTACTTTATCCCTAATGTGCATTAAACATGAACTTTCATGGATTTCTTGAAGAACATATTCCACTTCACTCAGCTTAAGGAATTTTAACCAAGAGAGAAAAAAGGCTCTTCTATATAGAGTGGTGTGGTGCATTGAGAAGTGTAAATTGTGCCATTTGATTTTCTTAGCTCCTTTTGGATCCGATTATAACTCTCTCTTTTCTAGTTATGCCTTGATTGCGTCCATCCAAAGCCTTGATTGGGTCCATCCAAATCCTTGATTGGGTCCATCTAACATGGTTCTTCAATTTCCACCCAAATTACTTCTTCGCTCTCTGTTATGCTTGGGATAACCCATGATAATTTTGTCAGGATAACCTAAAGGATAGGTAGTGGTCAGCTTACTAAAACTGTCAGCTTCACAATTTCAAAGTCTTAGAACCTTTCTATTGTCCACTTTCACTTTTTTATCCTCTAATCTTTGAATATGCTCTTTGGCAATTTTCAAATACTTTGCCATCTTCTTCTCCTTTCTTGCTACAAACACACCATTTACATGTCCCAGCACCAATTATGAGTCAATATAGATGCACAACCAATCCATTATAAGGAACTTGGCCAATCGAAACCCTTATATTGATTCCCCATATTCATAATATTGTTAGTGGTTAGAAAGTCCAGCTTCAAGGCATATTCTAAGAGAACTCATGTGTCATTTTTTAGGACTATTCTAATTCCACTAACATTTTGGATGATGGCCCCATCTATATATATCTCTTAAGTAGTTTCCAAGTCTATCTTATCTCTTCCTCTTTTTTTTCTCTAAGATCTCTGCTTCACATTCTTCAGGATAACAGGCACTTTAATATGAAGTTTGCTAATCCTGAGCTTTGATAGTTGCTCGGGGTAATATTGTAGGTTGTATTTCCCCAGTTCTATAAAGTAACACAACATTCTCCTAGAGGTCTCTAGTTTGTGCAATGTTTTCTACAAAGGCATACCATTCACTATAATGCCTTGGTGAGCTTGGAGATAGACTTTATTTCCTGTATGAAAAAAGGAGAGAGTAAGCCAATAGAGTATAGTTCAGTTCAACCACTTTCAAGACTTCGCTAAAATAATAGATTGGCTTTTGGACTTCCCCTTCCTCTCTGATCAACACGACACCGACTGCATAGGGAGACATAAAGAGATATATAAGAACTTCTCTGCCCGATAAAGGTCTACTCAGTATCTATTCTAAACTTAGATAGGCTTTTAAATCATCAAAGGCTCTTAAGCAATCCTCGATCCACTTGGAGATTGCATTCTTTCTTAGTTTTCTAAAGAACGGTCTACCACTTTGGGCATGAATCCGTTCAAAGACACTAGCCTTTTGGTCAACTTTTGCACTTCTTTCACATTTTTTAGGCGTAATGTCTTTAGAATGGTTTGTGATTTATCAAGGTTTGGTTCTATCCCTTTCTTACTCACCTAATAGCCCAAAAATTTCCCTCATTAGATGAAAAAAACACACTTCACTAGGTTTAATTTCATCCCATATTGATTTATCATCTCAAAGATTTCCCCTATATCCCTAATGTGCTATTCAAAGCTTTGATTTTTTTAGTATCATATGATCTAGATAGTCTTTGAGATTCCTCCCCAACTAATTTTTGAAGCTTACATTGACAAGTATCTAGTAGGTAGCACTTTCATTCTTGAGCCTTAAGGGCATTGATGTATTATAATAAGTGCCTTTCTTGGGGTAAAGGAGGTTTTTTCTTCATCATCAGGGTGCATCCTAATCTGATGGTATCCCTATTTGGCATCCAAGGAAGAAAGACACGTGTAACTAGTTGTTGATTTAACTAATTTGTCTATTATAGGGAGAGGATAAGATTCCTTTAGACATACTTTGTTAAGATCGGTGAAGTCCACACAAAATTTGTTGCTCTCATTTGCTTTCTTCACCAGGGCCACATTTGCAATCCTTTCTTGGTCTTGCACATCCTTAATGAATCTTATTGCCTATCTTTCCACTCCAAAACACCTTTTTCTTTTATTTGATTGGTCTAAAAGTAGAATCCACATTTAACCTTTAGGCGATTACTTCGGGGTTGATCCCTGACATCTCTAAGGAATCCCATACAAAAGTATTTTGTGGCTAACCAAGAATCCTTTCAAATCCTTCATCTCCAATTAACCCTACATTCACCTAGAGGCATCTCTTTGGTTTCTCCATCTCCACTGAAAAATTTTATAGTTTTTTAGTTGGTTGGACCCTCAACCTTCCATCGCCCCCTTATTCAAGCATACCTCTTCAGTTTTTCTACACAATTTCTCTCTTCCGAGTATATTCTATCTCACTTTCTGGCTTGTATGTGATGTAGACTTAAAAATCAGTCCCATCTGGAAAAGGAACCATTACCCTTCCTTTCCTTACACTAGTGTTTGTGTCCAAATTATAGAGTAAGGGTTTATTTAATATAACATTATATGCTAAGTGGATCTTAACTACGATGAAAAGGGCCATAATTGTGATGTATTTTGGGGTTATGCCAATGGTGAAGGATAATCTGATGTATCACACAGTTGGCACTTCTATTTTGTCTTAGGTCTCCACGGGATTCTTGAACTCTTTTAATTCAATTTCCTTTACCCCCATCTTTTGATATGCTTCATAAGATAACAAGTTAGCCTAACTTTCATTATCCACCAAGATCCTTCTAAAGAGAGAATACGAGCTGCGCAATGGGAGTAGAAAATAAAAAATCTGATGTGACTCAATTTTTTATTTTTAAAAATTTTATAAAATAAGTTTCCATATTAAAACTCTTTTAACCTGGATGGTTTAGTTGTTCATTAAACACTTTAATGAACATATAAACTTAGGTTTGGACTCATAATCTCAATTAAGGATTCTTTAGCCAATTATTATGTAAAAAACAATTATAACTTAAGAGAGTGTTAGAAGTATCAAATACCTTAACTCCGTCCTTTTTTAACTCCTTAAGTGCGAAGCTTCTAGCTTGACTCACACCGAACCTTTCTCAAGGACTTTTATCTCCTTGCCTCTTCCAAGAAGCTTGAGCCCTTCTGCCTTGGTTGCCCAAATGTGGCTCTAGCTCCTCAACTTGAGACCTTGTGAATGGGGATTTGTTTTGGACCTTTTAATCACTCCACACACTCCTTTCACAAAGGTTTATAAGAATATTTATTTGAAGAACTATTTTTCAAGAACAAACTCAAATCAATCTTGTAGTGTGGTGTTTTTCAACTTTCTCTCTCTAACTCTTAGAGAGCTTCTCTCTCTAACTTCACAGAGAATAAGATGAATAGTGTTTGGTCAAAAAACACTTAGGGAACAAGAAGTGAGCCTAAAGCTCTTATATCAACAACCTAATCTCACTTTTCCTTAAATTGAGAAAGAGACTAGGAAATGTGTCTATTTGAGTAATTAACCATTTGGCATGGCAATTAGTCAAATAACACTTCGACATAATTAGTAGGAACACTTCTTAATCCCTCATGAACCATATCTAATATGGATTAGGTTAATCATTTCAAGATGAAGCCTAATTAATTTAATTTTTCCAAAACTAATTCAATTAGTCATACCCATTTATATCTTATACAAACTAAGACATAATTGACTTAATCCCTTTATAAATTAGACTTCAAGACATGATAGCATCTTTGTAAATTTAATTACAAGTCTAATTCAATCATCATTAATAATTAATTAAACTTTTTAATCAATTATTAATATGATTTAATTCCAAGCCATGAGAATTTCTTTATGGTGTGTGACTTACTAGGTTCATGTTCTAATTAGCAATGGGATAAAGAAAACTCTTTTCTTCCCACCAAGTATGTTATCCATAATCCATACTTAGTCTCATAAGTCTTGAGTGATGCCTAGCATAACATATCGCAATTACCTAATTAGAAATGAATGTCAGCAATTGAATCCTTGACATTACATGGACCTCTTTATCATAATTATCATGCACTCGAATCTCTTTATTACAAATTCCTAATCTTAGCAAGGTCATGGAATAGTCAAACTCTATATGCTAGATCACATGACTTATATCCAGTTCTAATTCTCAATAAATCGATTCTTACTAAAAACTCTTTCTAGTGAATCTTTACTACCTTGGCCAAGGATTTATGAATCGAGAACAACTAGAAGTCATAGGATTCCTTCCTTATTTACCCAAGTTAATTAATACTTTCTTGGAGATCACTTATCTCAACATACCACTTATCATGGCCACCACATGCCATATACCAATACTTGGATAGTGCTAGTATGTAAACAGTAACAAGCCATAACCACCAATATGTTAGATAACATGTTGCCTCAAGTCTAAGGATTATATGCACTATCATGATATAGATAATAAGACATTGACTAGTGGATAAAACCCACGTGTCTATCATCTAATGTCATTGTTTGACTTACTCATCTCATGAGTGTCCACGTGTTGTCACGACATCACATATCTGCAGTATGAGACTTACTACCTTCATACTAATAAGTATCTCATAGTTGTCATGGATGACAACAAAGGTATCAGTCTTTCTGATTAATGACATTCCTACCAATAATCCTATGACCGTGAACTTACTTTAAAGTCTATGACAAAAAGAATCTGTCTCCATATTCCCAAACTCTTTGATAATAGATTCTTTTACATAGTACTTATGGAACATAAATACGTCATATAATAAAATGAAGCTAATCATTTAAAAGAAAATATATATATTAAATGCCAATGTTAGATTAAGATATATATATATATATAAAGTACAAGCTCTAGGGCATAAAACCCTAACACCTCCACACCATGAAATTAATAATGATTGCTTGTATGACAATCGGGTTGGCTCTGCTCAGCTTGACATCTTCTTCTTCTTTGACCCATTACTTATGACCATTGTAAAAGATAAACTCTGGGGTTTCTTTACTTTATAAAATGGCTTTGCCTTTGTTGTTTCTTACTACTTCTTCTTAGGGTTTGCTTGTCAATTAGGCGATATCTCCTGCCGAATCGTCATTGATCATCGACAGAGCATGTTCCCTTTTCTCTTTGTTAAAACCCTTCAATTAGCCTTGCTTAATTAGTCTCTCTATTTCCTCTATAGGATTTTTGCAAGTATTACTAATGTTCCCATAAGTGTTATGAAACTTGCAAAATTTTGACATACCCCTCATCTCTAGGTCTCTCTTCATCGACCTCGGCCTTTGCCAAATGGCTTAATCTTGGAATGAGGTGAACACCACCTCTGGCCTCACATTAAGAGGAGTGAATTTATTACATTAGATATTTTCTTAACTAGTTCTTTCTCCTTTGGCTATGATGTCCCTGTTTGGGACCCAATAGCTCCTCATGTTTCTTTTTTCTTGCTTTTCTTTGAAGGAGTCTCTACTTCTTCACGCCTTCACTTTTAGGCAAATTGGCTTACTCGAAAGGCATCATCTTTCCTTATTTTTGTGCTAAAGTAATGGCATCCTTTAAGCTGCTATGAGGGTCTTTGGTTAACTTCTTGAAAAATTTTATGTGCATGGTGCACTTTTATAGAGCTTCGACCGCTCTTGACTAGTCCAATCGGGTGACTTTCAATGCCTCTGCATTGAACCAAGCTAGGAAATCACTCAAAAATTCATTGGGTCCTTACTTGAGAAGCTCTAAGGCTTATGTTTGCATATCTATGGGGATAATTTTTATGAACCTCTTCATAAAACTTTTTGTTAGCTGTTGGAAACTCTCTATATTCCCTTCCTCAAAGTTATCATACTATTTAGTGGTTGCTCCATCCAAAGACCCTTGAAAAGCTTTATAGAGTGCTTGATCACTCTTGGTTTAAAACTCCACTTCGTGTTTATAATTCAAGATGTGAACTTTTGGGTCTATCAACCCAATATACTTTATGATATTTAAGGCTTTTGATTTACTAGGTATTTGGTACTCTATTATTCTCCTAATGAATGGAGACTTCAACTTAATTGTTAGATCTCGATTCTGAGACATTTTATTCCCCTCAAACTCTTTCATACATTACTTCACCATTTCCCTAACATCCTGAGGGTTGTGGCTTGAGGCCTCCCATTCTGTCTTTCCTCCTTCCAATTTTGGATCTATAAGAGGCTCTTTTTTACTCCTATTCCTTTCTTGAATGATTATCCCTAATCTTTTCTCCATCATTAGGCCTTTACTCACTTATCCCTTCTGAGCTTTCTTCATATTCCCTTCTACTCCTTTTGCTTCTTTTCCTTCACTCTCTTCTTCCTCCTCTTTCTTTATCCCTCAAGTTTTCATTATTGCCCACCACTACTCTTATTTCAAACCTTAATTGGGTGGTCGTTGCTCTTGGCCTATCCCTACCTTCTCCTTTAAGGGTTTTGAACAACCTCATTCTCACTGTTCTTCCTTGGCCCACTCCTATAGCTTTGTTTATTTACTACCTGGTTGGACTTTGATTTTGCAAGAGCTGTAATAAAGGAACATCATGCTTAGGATGTTTTATAGAGATGAAGTAAGCTCTAATGGTATATTAGTTGAGGCTTAGGGTGGGGTGTGTAAAGGCAGTGTTTTATTGTGGCAATCTTATGAAATCAGCTATGGTTTTGAACAATAATGCTAGGTTAAGAGTGGTGGAGGTGTTTGTACATAGAGTTTCTTGCATGACATTGCCTATTAGGTTACTAATGTAAGGGATATCAGTGGTATTGTTCCTATTTTTTGGTGTTTCTTCCATGTTTTAACTTTAAAGTTGTGCAAGATTTTGATTTTTGAATTAGAAAGGAAACTGATGTGGCTATCCTCAAAGAGAGAAGAGAAAAAAATGAATATGTTAAGATTATGAAAGATTTGTTATTTATTTTCTATAGATGGCACCAATTTGATTAGCCTGAGCTCACAAATCTTCTGATCTCTAATAATGGACTGAGTCTGTAAGCTTGAAATATGCATGCACAAGGAACAAACTTGAGCTACAAAGCCAAGCCCCTCCGACGCTCAAGTTAGTATCTTTTGGTTTGGCAATGCTTAGGAGCCGCTTAGAGCTTTAGCAAGATAGAATTAAGATTTTTGGAGAGTTTTTGAATAGTGGAACATACCTTGAAATGTGTGCCATAATGAGCTATTTATAGTCGGTTGGATTCCCAAGAGGGACATGTGTTCTTATGATGTTTGGCCACGTGTAGGATGATGGAAGGGCAAGACTGTGTCTCAAAGAATATCCTTTGGATACTATTCAAAGAATCGACGAAGGCATCTTCAACCTTCGAATGTGGGCCCTTGGTGGTTCCCACTTATTTGTCCTTACTTGAGTTATGATCTTGGGGTTTTCCTTTGTTAGGCTATTTTCAACCTAGTTCATTTAACTCTTAGGCCTGAGCCCAGTACTCTTTTACCATACCCGTATCATTATTTATTTATTTATTTTTTTGGATAAGTATAAAAAAGTACCATGTGATTTTGCACAATTTCACTTATGAGTCTATGGAATTTTTTTTTTTGACAAAGAGGGGTCTGAGGTTTAGTTTTTTAGAAATTGGGGGTCCAATGCCTTAATATCACTATTTAATGTTGATTTAGCATAGTGAACATTGAATTGGCATAGTCAACATTGATGTGATAATCACAGACAATGATAATGTGACACTATAGGTCTCTTTTATTAATCTATATGAAAAAAAAGTAGGGACCACAAAGTGCCACTTTAATATTATCATGTAGCCCAATGGATTGATAACTAGAACCCATAGTGCCATACCAATGTTGATTATAGATTCCTTATCATAATTGATTATGTCACGTCAATTTTTACTATGTCGAATCAACGTTTTACTCACGTTGTCAACACTGTGGACCCATGATTACTAATGGTGATGAGGTTGTAGAACCTTAACTACTAATAGAATAAACTTCCTACCCTTTTTTATAAAAAAAAAATTCCACAGTCTCATAAGTGAAAATGCTTGAAACCACAAGGTAGTTTTTTGTACTTATCCCTTTTTTAAAAAAAATATTTGAAAATTTCAAATTCCAACTCCTACGTTTGGTATCAAAGGTAAAGTAATAAAACCATTTAAAATTAAATATGGCGACAAGCTACTCATTCCAAATACAACTTCCAAAATTAAATGAAAAATAAATTATAATAACTGGTCTGTCCATTTGAAAGTATTTTTCATTTGCAAGATCTATATGAAGTGGTGAAGAAAGGCTTTATTGATGTTACAGACTCAACTGCATTTGGATCACTTAGTAAGGATGAGAAATATTCATTACTAGAAATAAGCAAGTAGGATTAAAAGGCATTATATGCAATTTTTCAAGTTGTGGAAGAATTTGTATTTCAAGGAGTATCAATGGCAAAAACATCACATGTTGCGTGGGTGATTCTGCAGAAATCCTAAAAGATAATGATCATATTAAACAAGTTTGTTTGCAAAACACTTTGAGCTGATTTCGAGTCTTTACGTATGAATAACTCAAAATCCATTTCTACTTACTTTGATTGTGCTCAAGCCATTATCAATCAATTATGAATCAGTGGAAAACAAATAAGTGATCAAAGAGTAGCATAAAAGATTATACATTCCTTAATGGAAATTCTTTATTATGTCTTAGCAACTATTGAAAAAGCCAAGATCTATCAAGTTTCTCTGTTAAAAGATTATAGGGTTCGTTATCCTCACATAAGTAACAAATCAACAACAAATCAACAATTCTAGTGCAAAACAAGCTTTACAAAGTAAGGCGAACTTAATTAGTTGAGATGGATATGAAAAGAGTAGAGGTCATGGACATGGCTATAATTGAGGAAGAGGGAATTATTTTATCTCAAATAGGGATAAGGTTAGAGAAAGCAATTCTTTAGGTGGAAGGATAACTTTTTGATGTGACAAGTCTAAAATTCAATGCCACTGATGTAACAAGTTTGATCATTATGTATTCGACTATCAAACCAAGTTACAATGTGAATAAAGATAATAAAATAATAAAGCAAAAATGGAGGAAAACTTAGTGTTAACTTGTAAACAAGGTACATATATAGAAAATAATAACATTTGGTATCTTAATACATGATGCAACAACCATATGATTGGAAAAAGAAGGCTATTTTTACATCTAGATGAATTAGTCTAAGAAGAAGTCAATTTTGGGAACAAATCTAAAGTTCCTATAATGGGTAAAGGTAACATCAACGTTCAATCAAAGATGGTTCCAACATTAATATTGTTGATGTATTCTATGTGGCTATTCTGTAAGTTATTAAATATGGGCCAACTTTTAGGAAAGGGGCATAAATTTCAAATTGAAAATGGAGTTTGTGAGATTAGGAGAAAATAATAAAATTATTGAAAAGGTAAAAATGATAGAGAACCACATTTTTTCTTTGTCTTTTCATACAAGCACTACCATGAATTTTCAAGTTATGGTTAGAGATAGCAATTGGTCGTGCATCTCTAATTTGGTCACTTGAATTTTCAGGGGTTGAAATTACCAGTATAGAAAAACGGTGAAAGGACTCCCTCTTATTGATATTCCTTATAGTCAATGTGAAGGATGGATTCTCGAAAGCATCATCTAGACTCCTTCTAAGCAAGTAAATTGAGATGTGCTAAGCAACCATTGGAGCTAGACACAAACATATGTGGGCCTGTTGAGGTAAAATCAACTGGGTCTAAAAAATACTTTTTACTTTTTGTGGATGATTTTACATGGAAAATTTGGGTTTAATTTTCAAAAGAAAAATAAAAGGCATTCAACAAGTTTAAAGAATTTAAAGCACTTTTTGAAAAAAATAAAGTGGTGTTTCCTTGAAAGCACTGAGATCGTATAGAGGAAGGGAATCACATCAAATGAATTCAATGATTATTGCAAGAATGAAGGAATCCAACATCAATTGATAACGAGTTATACACCTCAGTAGAATGGTATAGGAAAAATTAAAAAAAATAGAATAATATTTGAGATGACCATAAACATGTTAAAGGCATAACAATTTCAAAAGACTTTTTGTGCAGAGGTTGTTTCTTGTTCTATTTATTTGTTAAATAGGTGTCCAATGAGAAGTATCCATGAAAAGACTCCAAAAAAGGCTTAGAGTGGCCGTAGACTAAATATGCCTGACCTATGAATACTCGAGTGTATTTCATATGCCCATATATCGGATGGAAGAAGGAAGAAGTTTGAAGATTAAAGTAAAAAATGTATCTTTATTGGGTACAATGATGTGATAAAAGGTTATAAGTTATATAATCTAGACACAACAGAGTTGCTTATTATCATAGATGTTTATTCCATTGAAGATGAAGCATGACAATGGAATTAAAATAATGACACAATAACAAATGTCATTAGTAATGCAGTATCAATGACTAAGCCTCATTTTGGTAGCTAGCTTCCAAGAAGATCTATGGCATCACAAGTTGAGACTTTCTATATAACAACAAATCCAAGGCCCTCATGATGCCTTCAAAGACTCGTGCCATGCATGCATGACTAGAAGATTATCTGGTTAAAGATTATGATAATGATGAGCTAAAATATGAATCCTTAGTAAATTTTTATTTATCATAGATTGTCATCTTCATATGAAGATGCTATAATAAATAAATAAAAATGGATTCAAGTTATGAATGAAAAAATATGCTCAATTGAGAAAAAGAAAACATGAGAGTTGACATCTTTGTTGGCATAAAAGAAGCTGATTGGAGTCAAATGGGTGTATAAAATAAAGTATTGACCTGATGGAAAAGTTCATCGTTAGAAGGAAAGATTGGTGGTTAAAGGTTATAAGCAAAAGTTGAGAATTGTTTACTTTGAGATATTTTCTCTAGTATCAAGAATGGATACTATACGAATGATCTAATCACTTACAGTACAAAATAAATGGAAAACACATTAGATGGATGTGAAATCAATATTTCTAAATGGTGTGCTATGAGAAGAAGTTTATGTTTGAACAATTACCTGGTTTTGTGAAGAAATGTGATAAGGACAAATTCTTCCGCCTCAAGAAAGCTTTATATGGCTTAAAATAAGCATCTCGTACTTGGTATTCCCCCATTGATACATACTTTTGCAAAATGGATGTTAGAAATGTCCTTATGAGCATAAATTATATATCAAGTCAAAATCCAATGGTGACCTATTAATCTTATACTTATATGTTGATAATTTGATATTCACATGAAATAGCGAGACAAGTTCAATGAATTCAAAGAGGTCATAAATCAACAAGTTGAGATGATTGATATGACATTAATGTTTTAATCTTTAGGCATTGAAGTACAACATATGGATAATGGAATTTTTTATTTCATAAAAGAAATATGTCTTTGATATCTAATAAAAATTTCAGATGAATGCAACTACGCCAATCCGAACTCCGGTTGCATAATGTGTTGAAATGAAGAAAGAAGGCATTGGAAAACTAGTGAATTCAACCTATTTCATGAGTATAGTTAGTAGTCTATGCTATTTGACATCCTTTAGGCTTGATATCATTTATGAAGCTATATTGATTAGTCATTTTATAGAGAAACCATACCAGTCATATTTGCAGGCAACAAAGAGAATCATGCGTTATCTCCATGGAACACAAGATCATGGAATTTCCTATAGTAATTCTAATACTTTCAATTTAGTTGGTTACACAAATAGTAATTGGGCAATTGGGTAGGAGATGTTAAGATAAGAAAAAGCACATATGAATATGTGTTTTACCTAGGAAATGGAATCATTTCATAGTCTTTAAAAAAATATGTGGTAGCTTTATCGAGAGCAGAAGTAGAGTATATTGCAACAACAAGAGCAGCATGTCAAGCATTTTGGATATGCAACATATTAATATTTTTAAAGCATGGTAAAATTGGTCCATGAACAATTCATTGTGATAATAAGTCGACTATTGCATTGATTGAAAATCGTGTATTTCATGGGGAAAACAAACATTTTAATATTTGATTTCATTATGATAGGGAGTTTGTCAAAATGAAGAAATTAAGCTCCAATTTTCCAAATCTAAAGATAAGTTACATATATTATGATGAAAAATTGAAGGATGAATTATAATAGGGAGTTTAGGACTATGATTAGGATTTCCCATTATGAAAGATAGTTTAAATGAAAGATTCAAGTTTGAGAGGAAGTGTAGAAAAATAAACTTGAACAAAAAAAAAAGGGTTGATTGCACAAAAAACACCAACTTTCATCAAATTCACAAAATTATCACAAACTTTCAATTTTAGAATAAAAACACATAAAATTTCAATTTTTGGTAAAATTTTCATGATGTCGAATTCTGATGCCAAGTCACTGACTGATGCTGACCTAAAATGACACATAGGATTGTTGTTCTGACATGGTAGAAAGCGTATATTTCCACCTAGGATAAATGAAATTTCTAATTATAACTTAATTTAAGTTAATAAACTAATTAATTATATGTATATTATCATTATTTACATTTAACTAAAATAATCAGTCCAAAAATAAGATTAATAATAAATTTTAGCTAAAAACAAGAATAATAACCATCCCTCTCCAGCGGCCCAACTCCTCCGCCACCGCCTCCCCTTCTTCTCACTCACTGCACCTCTAAGCCTAAACCTCCAATAGTCACCCCTCTAAAACTTTTCACAACCAAGACGTCAACCTCAACCATCTTCGCAAGCGTCAAAGACATCACAGAACCATCATGAGCAAAAGCCTAGAAGTAACGATGAGCTTAGAGACCAAAACTAGAACTGACCTGAGAACCACTTAAACTTGGTCTCCTCCATCACACCTTTTCAATCTAGAACCTGTCAAAACTCTATTACTCAGAATTCGGTGACATCCATTTTTTATAATGCAAAAAGGGTAAGTTAGGTAACCTCTTTCATTTTGTTCAAGTCTTGCCTCAAAGTTTCTTTTTCTTTTTTATCTGAATATCAACTAAGAACAATTTAATCTTGATTTTTGTGTTTGATATGATCCTATTTAGGTCATTTTTTTTGTGAGTACATAAAGATTTCAATGCTAGAGTCGGGTCTTTTTTTCTTTGGGATTGTATGTTCTGTGTTGGCTCTGAGATTCTATATGGGTCCTTAAGATTTAATTCTTGTTCAAAATGGGTCAGACTAGAATTATTGATTAATCTATCTTCAGTTCTCATATCTGGGGCTCAGGTTGATTTCAATATACTCTATCTATCTTATTGAGAATTTAATGCTTAAAGTTAAATAAATACAATAGTTAGGTCTGTTTAGGATTTGGACCATTTTGATGCGTAACGATTCTGTTTCTAATATGATTAATAACTTTTTTTTGTGAGTTTTGATTTCGCTTAACTAGGATGTTTATAATGTTTTTTTATTTAGGTTTTGTTCTTGAGTTTTTGTTGCATTTTCTTTTTGCGAAAGGGGTTGACAGTTTTGCTAGAACTTAGGAGGCGAGTTGGTGGTTGGGAAGGTGTTTCAACTTTCACTGGAAAAAATGGAGTTATGACCAACAAAAATGAAGGGATTTGTAGGCAAGCAACTAGTTTAGGCAAAACGATTGATGGTTTGAAGAGGGCTGGGTTCAGGTCAAAAAACAGGATAGAGGGTTGATCGATTTTCATAGAGGTTGGGGGTTCAAACGAGGGATTGGAGGGCTATGAAGGTGGTGGATGGTGGAGAGGGATGGTTGTGTCTTGGTCTTGAAACATTGAAGAATGAGTGGCTAAGATGCTTTTTTTTTACTGATTATTTATTATTAATCTTGTTTGTGGACTGATTATTTTAATTAAATGTAAATAATGATAATATACATATAATTAATTAGTTTATTAATTTAAATTAGGTTATAATAGAAATTTTCATTAATCCTAGGTGACAGTACACATTTTTTGCCATGTTAGCACAATAATCCAATGTGTTATTCCACGTCAACACCGGTCAGTTATCTGGTGTCGGAATCCGGTATCATGAAAATTTTGCCAAAAATTGAAAGTTTATGTGTTTTTATGCCAAAATTGAAAGTTTGTAAAAATTTCACAATTTTGTTGAAAGTTTGTGATATTTTATGCAATTAATCTTTTAAAAAAAAACCTATATTTTTTTTGAAAAATTAAAAATTGGAGTCAAACTCCGTATTATTAAAAGAAAAAGAAAAAGAAGAACAGATAAAAGGAAAATAAACCACTCATAAGGAGTAAAGAAATCAAAAAAAAAAATATTAACAATAACTAAAGATTAAGCCTCACTTTAGGCTTTTTGATCCGCACTGGCCGAGAATAAGTTGTATCAATATTCTAAATTCTCTGATTCTTTTTAATCTAGACAGTATTCAGAATTTGATCTCCAATGTCATCATAGTTATATAATTGATCATTTAACATCCCCATACTATGATAAGCAGAACCATTTCCCATTCTACTTTGAGAATCATCTGAATCAGATACTCCTTCAAACAAATCCACCCAAGAGATATTTTGATTATTTTGGATAGAATGAACATTTTCTCCTTTAAACTCCTTATGAGGTTTAGATCTCTTGGACTATTCTTCAATCAAATTGTTTCCAAAAGAACCATTAAACTCTACTGCAACAGTTCTTTAAGAATCATTATGCGTAGGAGAGTCCAATGCATTCAGATGAAGCGTTCTAGGCATGATAGGCGTATCATTTTTTGAAGTCTAGTCAGCAATCTCGTCCGAGTTAGAATTGTTGTAGGGGGCAATCACATGAAAAGCATTAAAACTTTTGTTAAAGTAATTGTAGTTTGCTCCTTTCGTGGCATCCATCTAGTTGATGGTTTAGCAAATTTTACCTCAGGTGCTGGCAAATCAAGCTTGTGAGCCTTAGGATTAGCATTATTTTTTCCTCTATTTAGCTGATAATCTCTTGGAAAATGGCCAATGCTATGAGAGGTACTGCAAAATAGAGGTAAGTTCTCATACCAATTATAAATAAAGAAAATTTTACCTAGACGTTCAGCCATCAAAGTTTCAGGTAAATCATGAGCCAAATCCCCTTCAATTAGAACACATGTATATTGTCCTAGCTCTCATGTTGTCGTAGCATGATCAATATGTAATGGTGTTCTAATGCCCTTGGCAATATCTTTTATAATCATCGGATGCCAGTACTCACATGGCAAGCGATTAAAACGAACCCAAACTTGAGTAGTATAAGCTTTCTATTCATAAGGGTCAAAATTCGAGGTCCAAAGCTGCAAT
>CAOJBK010797217.1:0-20418 GCA_948294925.1 Codiaeum variegatum | reverse complement strand
TGTAGGCCTTGGTGCTGAACCCGTATAAATCCTCGTGTTGTTTCTATTTCAATTACCTGCATTGTATTAGGTCCCTAATTGAGTGCACTAAAAGTAAAAGCATATATATTTTGCTAAGTTTTTCCTATTAAGCTTCTTATCTATATTTAAAACTCTCATTTTCTCATCAATTGGTAAGTTTTTCACACTTAAGAAAATTTAGTTAGGCTCCTACACACTTTATCAGGAAACTAACCATAAGCACTATCCTACTATTATAAGTATCTTCAGGGTGCTAATCAGCATAGCAAGATATTTGTGCAATTGGTTTCAGTCCTTATCAGTAGCTGAACATCCTTGATAACATATAGAAAATTGATAATCTGTTTAGCTCAGGCACCTAATATAAATAAATATCCTGAAATGAAAGGTGAAAATGCCAATTCACCCCCCACTTGGATGCCTAATCGCACTCACATACCTAAATAAGGTGCTTTGAGGGGTATTTATAAGATTGAGTCCCTGTAGCTGGGACACATGTCCGCTTTGGGTAGGCTACAAAGTATTCTTGATGGGGTTGTGACATGATCAGAGGGTTGATAACTGATGTAGTCAGTTGTCTCTATCAGAGGTCCAAACTTCGAAGGCTAACAGGTCAGATCTCTGAAGGTTCAGGGGGTTCGAGGATTGACTAGCACACTTGCAAGACTTGGACTAATCCCCAACCCCTAGTTGTTGTCGAACCACACTGATGCAGGGCCGTATCACTTCCAATCATGTCTATAAATTGAAGTAATTGAACTAAAGAAATTCAAAATGAGACCGTGTGTGTATACAAACATGACTAAAGCAAAAAAGAAAAAAAAAGAATTACCTTTTGCTAGAAAAATGGGTGATGTAGGAAAAAGAGTTGTGCTGGTCGACACACCATCTTCATCAACATACTATTTCAATCAACAATCAGAATGACAAAGAATCCAAGAAGCCCACCATTACTGCTCATCTGGCCATTGTTTCAGGCATGTGGGATAAGCTCCAATCGATTGCCTTTTTCGGTCAGTATCGAATTCAAACTAATAAATCCATAACCAAAGGAAATGAAGGTCGACATGGGTAAAAATATAAAGGGTGCTAGGGTAAGGCAAGAATTTAAAGTGTAATGATGGGTTAAAAAGGCTGAAATGAGAAACGATGAAAGAACGAAAGAGAGGAGAGAGGAGAAAGTAGCTGGGAAAAGTGGAAGAGAGAGAATGAAAAGAGGAAACCCTTTTTCTGACCCATTTCAGCAAGAGTAGTAATGCCATTCGATTACGAAATCACCACTGCAATTCACGTTCATCTATAATGAAATTACGGGTCCGATTTTAATGTTATATATAAATTATAAGAAAGAAAAATTATTCCTTAATTATGGGAAAATGATAATTAAAAAAATAAAAAAGAGTCATTGTATAAAAACAATAACATAAAATGGAGAACCTAGCAGAATATGGCATTGAGAACCCTTGTGACAACCTTATGGCTGATCGGCCGCCGTATTGCAATAAAAAGAAGGTTAAGATGGGAAAAGAAGATGAAGGAGAAATGGAGGTTGTTTCAAAAACTCAAAATATGGAGGTGGAAGAGGTAAATGGACTTGTGAAAAAAACAATGGAAAAAAAGAGGGAGTTTCCTTTAAGGACAAACTTAAAAACAAAGATAAAGAGGGTGCGAATGGTACATTAAAAGATGAATTAGATTATATTTTGAATGTTGAAGATGACATTATTGACAATCCAAATGATTTTTATTGTCCTTTAATTATCCTTTCGAAAAAGGAAAAAGTTAGGATTCGTTGACTTTGGCATATGACTCTTATTGTTAAGGTATTAGGAAAGTCGATTAGTTATGCCTATTTGCTGAGAAGGGTGAAGTAGTTATGAAAGCCAAAGGGGATCGTTGAACTAATTCTGATAGTAAATGATTACTTTTTGGTAAAGTTTGGGATGAGAGATGACAATGATTTTGCACTCTTTGAGGGACCATGGATGGTAATTAACCATTACCTCACGGTATATAACTGGTGTCCTAATTTTGATGCTTTTTAGAATGCTTTGGCTTGTCAGGTAGTTTGGGTGAGATTTCCTTACCTTCCTATTGAGTACTATGACATGAATTTCTTGATAAAGGTGGGTGAGAAGATTGGAAGACCTATTAGGGTAGATTTTACTGCATCATTGGCAACAATTGGTAAATATGACATGATGTGTGTGGAAGTTGATTTATGCAAACCTCTCCTTGCTAAGTTTAAATTACGATGTAGAATTAGATTGATTAAGTATGAAGGAATATATATAATTTGTTTCAAATGTGATCATTATGGGCACAAACAAGAATAATGTAAAAGCAAGGGTGAGGGAGATAAAAAGGAAGAGGGAGAGAAAAAGGAGGGTGAGGGGGATGTTCCCAAGGAGTCGAATGCCAATACTGAGATTGATATTTTTAAATCTCATGCTGATCTCATTGATAGCTTCGGTAAATGGATGTTGTCTCCCAGTAAAAGCCATGAAGGGAACCCTAGGCAGAATCCTAATAAAGGTGTGGATGGGAATATAGGCTAAAAGATTTTGAGTGAGAAGGCTAGAGGAAACCAACTAAAATTTGAAGTGCATCAATCTTGTTTTGCACTGCTTGATGATAGTGATAAACAATTAGCAGTTGAGTAGCATAATACTGGTATTTAAGGCAAATGATAAGAGTGCTTGAAGTAGGTGAACCTAATAATGCAGAACAATGTGCTCTCACAAAAGGAAGAAGGCCGAATGTTCCAGTGAATCATAAGTGGAATAATATGTGGCTGTTAGAGAGTGGAGTATGAACTTTAAAGAAAATGCAGATCCTAATATTAAGATAGAGGTTCAACGACAGAGAAGTACTATTAAGGAAAGGAATTACAATCAAGCAGCATGAGGTGGAATCACGTGGTGGTTAGAGGGTCAAAGGGTGGCAGGAATATGTCTCACACTTTAGTATTACAAGACTCTCAACAACGTGTTGGAGAGGACCTTCATCGTCTAAAACTTACGAAGAACACATAACATCACCAAGATGAACTTATGGGAGAACTTGACGATATGAGAGGGTTAACAATGGAATCGAAGGGGGATGAGGTTGTCTCCATTGATGATGAATAATTGAATGTTGGGGACATTGATATCCTATTGGTTGAGGGTGTTAGAATCTGAGGAAATATCAGTTGAGTTGTTCTTCATTTTTCTAGAGTAACATTTTCAATTTTGCATTGTTTCGATTCCTATTTCTTCTTTGTATTATTCTTATGTTTATGAATAACATGAAGTGCTTAGTATGGAATTGCCAAGGGGTTGCAGGTAAATATTTCCAAAGGGTGTTGAAGGAATTGCTTAGAAAACATAAACCAAATATTCTCGGTTTATTGGAACCTATGGTTAGTGGTGTGCATACTGACATTATTTGTGAACGTATAGGTTTTGATGCTTGGGTCAGAGTTGAAGCCTTGGGATTCAGTGGGAAAATTTGGGTTTTTTTTGGAGAAATGATATTAAGGTGGAGGTTGTTTACACTCATCCACAATTCATCTTTACTCATATTCTAAAGGATAAGGAGATTCCATGGTGTTTATCTTTAGTCTATGAAAGTCTTAATGTTTCTCTTGGGAGGAAATTATAGAAGGATATGAGAACTAATTATTTAAATATTAAAGGCTCATGGTTTATTGTAAGAGATTTTAAGTCAACAGCATTTATAGAGGAAGTTAGTAATTCAACTAATTACTCTCTTTCTCATAGTGCTCTTTTTTCCAGAATGGATTTTTGAAGAGAATCTTTTAGATTTGGGGTTTAGTGGTCCTATTTTTGCTTAGATTAGAACTTCATCTATTTATGGTTTTAGGGGAGCAAGCTTAGATAGAGTGCTTTGCAATATGGAGTGGCAAAGTTTGTTCACTGAAGCAGCTATTATTCATCTTCCAAAATCACACTCTGATCATTGCCAGACCCTTTTAAGTATTTGTGGAAATCTAACAGGGCAGAGAAGGAAGTGTTTTCTTTTTAACATTGCATGGTTGACACATTATAATTGTCCTCATTTCATCAAGGAAGAGTGGAGCAATTAGTCAAGCACCTATCTAAGCTCATAATTTAAGTCTGTATGTATTGTAGAGAGATGAGAGGCTTTTAAAAGTCTGAGAAGGATCTCTGAGAAGATTCATATAAGAAGAGTTGTTTATATGTTAGATGTCTATCTCTGTAATGGCTTGCTTTAGCCATTTGAAATAGAGAAATTATAGTGGAACTCTTAACGTGTGATCCTTAGGGATTGGATGTACGCAGTTGGGCCGAACCAATATAAATCTTGTGTTCACTTTCTATTTTAACTAACTGAGCAAACTTATAGTTATTTGGACTTAAGCATAACATAACTCACATATTTACAAATTAAATTTTAATTAGTCTCATATGCATCCATCACACTTCACACCTAACAAAATAACAAATTAATTGTGGATGTTGAAAAAGTATGTACTTGATTAGATTGTTGACTTACTACTAAGTATATCTGTTAAGTGCTGAGAGTAAATTTAGCTATTTGTGCAGTTTGCATCAGGCTTCTAAATCAAGAAATATATGAACTAAGAGAGAATATTTAAGCATAAACACACTACATTATTCATAGGTTTGAAAAATATCAAATGGTGATAAAAGACTGCTGAAATACTTAAAGAAACAAAAATTTGTCCAATTCACCCCCTCTTGGATGCCTGATTATACTTACAATTGGTATCAGAGTAGGTCTTTGCTTTATTTTCATGCTTAACATCCACAGAGGAAAGATCCTATTATCGCTAGTCAAACCAAAGATGCACCAATTTTACCTGAAGGGTAATTAGTGAATTGGCCACCACTATATAATGGAACTCACTACTCATATTTGAAAACTCAAATGACACACTTCATTCAGTCCACTGATATAGTAGCCTGTCCTATCATTCAAATGGTCCAAAGGTTCCAATGAAAATAATGGAAGATGAACGACTTCCTAATAAGGAATTAAAGTATAATGATGTAGACTTAATAAAAATATCATTAAATGTATAAGCTATAAACATATTGCATTTTGAACTAACTCTTTCTAAATTTAATATTGTTTCAGGTTGTATAAATGCTAAAGCTATTTAGGATAAGCTCGAGAATATTTATGAGAGAACAAAACTAGTCAAATAAGTAAACATGAATATTTTGATGAAGGAATATGAGCTATTTGAAATGCTACCATAAGAAAGTATAACTGAAATGAATATCAGATTCACTCATCTTACTAATCAAGTAGCTGCCTTAGGCTACCAGATGCCTGAGAGAAATCAAATTTAGAAAATGTTGAGATCATTTCCAAAGGAACGGGACTCCAAAGTAAATGTCTTAGTTGATAAAGATACTCTTACTATTGATGAAGTTATAGGACCCCTTCTAACTTATGAGATGTTCCTAATGAAGAGAGCTCAAGCTGAGGATAAGAAAAAGAAAGGAATCACATTAATGGCAACATATTGATAATCATCAGACTTTTATGAGACGACAGCACTAGTCAGAAAGATGGAAATATAATTCAAAAGACTAATACAAAGAAAAAGCAAAACAAAGTTGAACATATCAAGAAAGAGTCCTTTGATTTAGTATGTTATGAATGCAATATGCTGAGACACATTAAGAAAACTATCCAAAGTTAAAGAAGTCTTTATCTAAAAATAAGCAAAAAAAAACGTACTGGCAACCTGGAGTGATAGTAAAGGCTCTCAGGGACCCAAAAAAAATCTGACTTAGATGAGCAAGCCAATCTGTGGCTAATGGTCAACTCAATTGACTGCCTTGAAGAAGGAGAAACCTTTAAGGTATAAAATTTTAACTCTAATCCTATAGTTAATTTAGAAAATGTTCTCAATAAACTATACAATTACTATAAGCCCCTAGAAAGAGCACATAGATCACTAAAAACAAAATACATTAAGTTCACATTTGAAATATCTATGGCCCATGAATTGAATCATGAGATGCACATTGATTATATGAGAAATGAGTTTCTATTAGGCACCATTAAAAGAATGAATGATGACTTCTCATGTGTAATGTTTCAAAATAGCAGTCAAATCAAATTAAGTCAAATGATAGATTAACTGATGAAAATCACAAGTTATGTGAGATGCTAAGGTTTGACAATTGCCTAATGAATAAATTGAAAAATTAGAAAGAAGAATTCTCTAAAGTTTTTCAAAAATAGAAATCAATGTTAAAACAAGTGGATACTAAGGCATTTATGATTTCAAAATCTTTATCTAAAATTCCACCATCTTCTAGTAGCAAAAGTGCTTTGAATCAATCAGATGCCTGTAATGTTTATGTGCATCAAAAGAAGCATAAATAGTTAACAAAGTCACGTTACAAGAAGGCACTAAGATTAATTGAAATATAGGTTTCAAAAGGAAACAAACTTGCTAATCTATCAAGACTCAACATTGATTGAGGGACCTAAATCTTCTTGATCTTAAGGAGGAATGTTTGAGCGGCAGAGAGAAATTAGAGGACTGGCATATAGACAACTGATGCTTAAAACACATGACAGGAGATGCTTCTAAGTTCTCCAAGCTAGATGAAACTAGTCGAGGCTATATGAAATATAGGGATAAAAGTAAAGGCAAAATAGTTGAAAAAGGAACCATCAAGTCTAAGCCTCCTATCTATGACATTTCACTATTCAAGAGCCTAAAATACAACTTGCTAAGTGTTAATCAACTGTGTGACAAAATTGAAGGGTCATTTTTGAAGCCACCTATGTGGAGGTCCAATCTACTATAGATGGTAGTGCCATCTTTATTGGTATGTGCATAGGTAACATTTAAATTGTTAATCTAAATAAATGTCATGTCAAATATGAATGTTTAATTTCAGTTGAAGAAAATAGTTTACTGTGACATAGGCATTTGGGGCATATTAATATGCAACAGATAGCTAGCTTAGTAAAAAAAGGGACTAGTATCTGGTTTACCTCAAGATAAATTTAAAAAAGATCATATATGTCATGCATGTAAAAAAGTTAAACAAATTAGATCATCATTTAAAGCTAAATATGTTATTTCCATTAATAGATCATTGAAGATATTTCAATCTGACGTTTTTGGTCCTATAACACCTAATATTCTAAGTGGTAATAAATATTCCTTTTTTCATTTAATTTTATTATATATAACTACTCTAGGACATCTAGATATTATTTCTTGCTTCTAAATTTGACACTTTTTCTTCATTTATACATTTTTATAAGAAGGTTCAAAATGAGAAAGATTGCAGTATCACCTCCATTAAGAGTGATCATGGTGGTGAGTTTGAAAATGAAATGTTTGATTCATATTGCAAATACCATGGTATAAGTCACTACTTCTCTTCCCTAAGAATCCCATAACAGAAAGGATTAGTTAAAAGAAAGAATAAAACTCTGAAAGAATGGCTAGAATGATGATCAATGAAAGACCTCTTCCTAAGTACTTTTGGATAGAAGAACCTAACACAACATGCTATATCTTGAATAGGGACTTGATTAGGCATCTATTAGATAAGACTCCTAATGAGCTTTGGAAAGGGAGGAAACCTAATCTTTCTTACTTTCATACATTTGTGTTTTGTCATATTTTATGTTTATTTTTAATGAATTTTTAATAGTATTTCTTTGGGTTTATTTTAATTATTTGGGTTGTTTTATTTTATGTTTGAGAAAGATTTGGAAGAATTTAATAGAAAATTAGGTTAAAATCAGAAATTTGGAGCGAAAATGGAAAATTCGGAGGAACGTTGCATGGTAAGTTATAGCACAGTGGGCTGAGTGTTGCAGCACGACAGGCTAGCATGACAGCTTCTATGACTAGCTGGGAATCCTAGAAATTCATAGCCACCTGAACCCAATGCACTGTAGAGCCTAGCAGCGAGCCATGATCTTCAGGCCTTCAATCCCAACACCCAGCTGGGCATCCCTGTAACTCGCTAGAGAACCTTGTCCATTAGACATGGCATCCCAGCACCCCACCACACTTATTTTGAGCACTTATGATTTTTATATGAGTTTTTAAAGATCTTTTTGACCCTATGTTCATTTTTAAGGGCATAATTATAATAGAAAGTTTTTGGAAAGGAGAGATCAGTCCTATCAATCGACGAGAGTTCTTGACGAATGACTCGAGAGAGCATCACGTCCTCACATTTCTTCTTCGATCAAGCACTTAAGATTTTATCTAAGTTTTCAAACTTTTGTACCTAGATTTATTTTGTAATTTATTTTTGGCATTTTTATTGTAAAGTCACCAAGGAAGTTGAATTTTTCATATTTTTTCTATTCTTGGATTATTGCAAAGAAAACATGAGTTCATTGTTTGATTTTTCTTTTAATAATATGAGGAACTTGCTTATTTCATGACATAAATTCAACCTTTTTCTAGGGTTTGTATGATGTATTCTTGATATGTTATTGGATTAATTCTTTTGATTATGCTTGGTATTCTTAATTGAATTGCTTGAATATTTATAAACGATTACTTGGCCATCAATTATTTGACCTAGGAATTGAATGAAGGATCAGAAGATGAAGTTTGATTCTTGAATACATTCTTTTAGGAATTTCAAGATGAATCAGAAACATAAGTTTTAAGTTTAGGTCCAAGTTCTTAATTGATTTTGTGATTTCTGTGAATGCGAAAGCTATTAGATGATTTCCATCATTTAAATTTTTAGGAGTTAAGGTTTTAGCATAATCAATCAATTCTTTTCAAGAACATAAAGGATTGATTATCATATTACAAACCCTAGGCATTGTAAATTCATTACATGAAAATAAGTGTTTACATCATCATTTATCCTTTTACTTTCTTTTCTTTTTATATTCTCATTATTAAAATCAAACAAATTATATAGGTTTTTATTTGTTTTATAATGAAATAAACAATTCTATTTGTAATTTCTTGATATAGTACGACCTTGGGTGCTTCCTATATACTATAATTGCCCTGCATACTTGCAGGTCGCATTTGAATAGTAAATTTAGAGGCGAACAAGTTTTTGGCGCTGTTGTTGGGTAATTACAAGGCAAATTTGTTTATTTCGTTGTAATTATTTTTGTTTTTAATTAGTTTTCAAGATTGTATGCTAGGGAGAAGATCTTTAGAAGGAGAGATTGTCCCTTTTGTTGATAGCATTCATAGGGTGGGTAGAGATAGAAGGAGACTGGACCTAATTGATGATGAAACCAGTCAAGAAGAATAGGAAGAGCAACAAGATGACATAATGGCACATGAACGATGACCCATGAAGGAGTATGCTCGACCAATCGTAGACATTGCAACATCATGCATTAAACTCGATGCTGCTGCCCGAAATTATGAGCTGAAGAACATACATTACAACATGCTCCCATCACTCTATGGAGTGCCGAATGACGACCCCTAAATTTCATCTAGGATTTCTACTCCACCATTCAAACCTTTCCTCTCCAAGGTCTAATTGAGGACCAGCTGTGGATGAGATGTTTTCTTTACACTCTGAAAGATGATGCCAAGTTTTGGCTTATGAAACTTCCTCATAATTCTTTAAAAACTTGGGAGGAAGTGTATAACAAGTTTATGAAGAAATATTATTCACATAAGAAGACAACTGAACTTAAATCGAAGTTTGCAACCTTTACACAAATGGAAGGAAAACCACTCCATAAAGCATGAGAGCAGTTCAAGATGTTACAAATCCAGTGCCTTTACCATCATTATCCATTATAGTTGCTTAACCAATTCTTCTATGATGGGCTTACATTCTAGTGCCAAAATGTAGTTGACAATGCAATTAGAGGGGAAATGGGAGAAATAACTACTGAAAAGACCTATGCTTCATTTCAGATGCTCGGTAACAACTCTCAGAAGAAAAGTGCTCGTGGAAGAAAAGTAGGAGTTTAAGATGCACCTCCTAATAAATATGTGGCTATATAAATAGTCGATCTCACAAGGCAAATCAAAATGTTGTCAATGAAGGGGAACATACATGTCCAACATTATGAGGTATTTGGTATATGTGGTACTTATGGTCATTGTGCCAATGATTATCCTTTGCATTTTGATTCTTTTTCAAGTGAGCTAGAGCAAGCACAAGCCTTAGATGGCTTCCAACCTAGGTCACAGAATGACTTTTTTTCTAATACTTACAACTCAGGTTATAAAGGCCATCCAAACTTGCCATGGAGGAATGGAAACAACCAATAGTAACAACAACAACATCCTTATCAAGTAATGCAAAATGGACACTAATTCCAAGGGGAGTCGTCAAACCAACAACAACAAAAGCTGACATCCTTAGAAGACAGCTTGAATGCCTTTATTCAAGCTAGTGCTCAAAACCAGGAGGCTAATAACTGAAGGTTTGATTTCTTGGAGGCATTGGTAAAGAGAGTAGAGACTCAAGTTGGCTAACTTGCAAGCCAACTTCTATCATACTGATAAGGAAAACTTCCTAGCTAGTATGAGCAAGCAACATCAATAATAATTTTATAGAATGGTAAGGATAATGATAATTGTCTTAGTGTTTTCTTAAGTAGGTGTCCAAGAAAAGGAAAAGCACAGCTATGAGCCTGTGATGACCTTAAAAGAGAAGGAAGAGAACTCTCTATCCAAGCTTCATAAGGCAGATGATCCACATAAGTCGTGCTTCCATTTTCAGTTAATAATGTTAAGAAAGATGATCGATTCAATGAGCTTTTTGAGATGCTTTCTAAGGTAAGTATGAATCTTCCTTTGTTTCAAGTTATTAAGAATTTACCTACATATGGTAAGTTTTTCAAAGAGCTTAACTCTGAGAAAAATAAGTTTGAAGCGGTAGAGAGAATTGTTGTGTTTGAGGTAGATACTGCTATTCTCCAGCATAAATTACCTCCTAAAGAAAAAGATCCTAGAGGTTTCATAACTAATATGAGCAATGGAGAGGAGGCTAAGAATATGTTAGATTTAAGAGCTAGCATAAATTTGATGCCCCATGCCTTGTTTAAAGAATTTAACTTAGGAGAGCTAAAATCCACTAGAATGTGTTTGTAACTAGATGATGGGTCATCGAGATTCCCTTAGGGAATAATAGAATATGTGTTAGTGTAAGTAGGTGGGTTAATTTTATGGTATTGGACATGGGTGATGGTTTGTCAAATAGGTTTGGTTTGCATATCTTGTTAGAAAGACCCTTTATGGTAACTACGAATACTATCATTGATGTTAAATATGAAAAATTAATTATGATTGTTTTATGAAAAACTGTTGAATTTTCTATTTTTAACAATATGAGTATCCCCACCATATCAATTGTTGAAAATTGCTCTTCCATTGATTCTTTTGATATTGTTGCCTTCGATTTTTATTTGCAAGATGCTTTTGAAAATACATAGTTATAGTTAACAAAGATGACTGAGCTTCATAAAGAAGAAAAGGGAACTCTCACTTGAGCCAATAACCAATAGTCCCTAGAGCCAAGTAATAAGGTCCTACTCCTTGAGCGATCATCTTCAGGTAAATCTAACCCTAAATGGAGTGGTCCTTTTTATGTTAATAAAGTGCATCCTTTGGGCATCGTTGAGTTGCTTAACTTTTGCATATATAAAGTCTTTAAAGTGAATAGTTATAGAGTTAAGCTAATAAATGAAGGAGTGGAAAATTTTTAAGGATTTAAGGTTCCTTAAAGTTTTCCACAACGTTTAACTAAGACAACATTAAAGAAGCGCTCGATGGAAGATAACCCATCTTTATCTTTATAATTTGTGTTTTAAACTAGTCCTATCTTGGAAGCCGATTTGCTTTTGAGTTACTGGTTATGGCATATTTCGTGAAGGGATAAGGTTTAATTTTGAGCTTAACATTTATCAGGTATACCACATCACCCCTAAACATTTTCGAATGATCAATTAAGCCCTTAACATTATGAAAAATGGAGCAAAGTAGCCCAATGCTGTTAATGGATGCCACATCATAAAAAATGGGTTCCTTGTCAACAAAAAAGGGTGTCACAACATCAAAAAAGGGGTGATACGTCATCAAAATCGGGTGCCACATCATCAGAAATGGGTGCCACATCATCAAATTAATAGTGTTGGGTTAATTTGCACCATTTTTCATAACGGTAGGGGCTTAATTTATCCTTCAAAAATTTTTATGGGTGATGTGGTATACCTGATAAATGTTGGGGTCAAAATTGAACCTTTTCCCATTTAATGAGTTATATGTTTGTCTTGTGATTTAAGGAAATTCTGTAAGAAATTTATAGTACGAATGTTTCAAATGCTTTGAACTTGTTATGATCTTAAAATTTTTTAGTTTTCCTCTATTTCATTATGAAGCATGATAGACTTTACCATTTCATGGTGAGGTTTTATGCCTCAACTCTTTTTCTTTGTTGCTATTGAGTGTACCATGTTGATTATGTATCTCTAAAGATTGCTTAGGTATACTTTTTGGGTCCACACTATAATTTTAAATCAAGCATTGATATGATAAAGGCATTAGGTTTCACCCCTTTAGCTTAAATGGCTGACCATTGAACATTGATGCCAATAGTAAGCCACTTTGAGCCTTTGATATGTTTTTGAAAACAAAATAATTCAACTTAAACTTTCACTTTAGTTTTCATTTTTTATCCCTTATTGAAGTTTTTGAGCATCTGAAATCATTTTCTTAAAGTTGAAGTATGTGCTCTTGTTGAGGACAAGCAAGGTTTTTAAGTGTGGCATAACGTAAGCCTTGAAGAATATGTTCTTTGATGCTTTATATTCAACTAGACTTCATGATTAGGTTTACATGCATTTGAAAGAATAGATGAGTGGATTACCATGATTAGGTTTACAACCAAATCTAGGAGTTACTCACTTGAGGCCATCTATGAACTGTGCAAAGCAACCATGGTAGGAAATGCCCAAAAATAGTTGGATTAGCTTCTAGTTCAAACTCCCATTAAGGATGAAATTGGAAAAGCTATATTAACTGATGAAGTATTAGCTATCATCATAGATGCCCTAAAAAGAGAATTTTGTGATTTCTCAATATCAACAGAATCATTAGAGAGAGAACAATCTCTAATGGCATATTATGCATGTGAATTTCAAAAATATTATTATAATTAAATATTAATGCTCAAAATTACATGTCAGAAATGTTCTTTGCTAAGCTGCTCGAACCTTGGCTAGAAATAGCAAAGACAACCTATCAACTTCTCCTAAAGGAAGATAAAATTGTTAAAGGTTTGGGAGGAAGAATTTAGGCAGTTAAGTATGCTATGAGAAAGGAATGTACTGAACTGTAAGTAAGGCAAGATGCAAAGCGTCCCCCTTACTTGAATAAGGGTTGTTGTTCTCAGATAGAATTTGTTCTAGGTAGATATGGTTGTTCTATAGGGATTGAGTCTATATTTGAGAAAGGATATTCTCCTAAAAAGAGAAAGTTCAAAGGATTTAGAAAAAGGAGAATATGAAGGAGAGAAAGAAATGAGAGAAAATCTTTAAATAAGCTTACTAGGTTTATTAGGAGAAGAAAAAATCTAAAGGACAAAGATAGGGTAAAAGCTTTTAAGAAAAAATAAAGGAAGAGATTCCAAGTGTCCACAAGGAAAACCTCTTATCAGTTGCTCTTGCTGCTGGATCTGTGGTTCAAAGGAACACAGAGTTAATGTTTGCCCATAGAAAGGCAAACAGAAAGAAAACTTGAGAAGAGTTTTCTTTAACAATGAGAGTCTAGAATATGAGCCCATTTAAGAAGATGAATATTCAAATATAGACTCTAAAATAGATTCAATTTATGAAGTATTTTTTGAATATGAAACTGACATAGATGAATCTAATATGTGGATAACCCAATTATTCATGATGAGAAACCAGGAAGGTATCACAGATGAAGAGTTGGTTCCTTTGGAAAACTCTCTAGTATGGGAAGAATCATTCCAGTACGATGATCCCTAAAAAAGTTACCTAGAATGGAAACTCCCAAAGTTAGACATCAATGTTATTTATAGTAAATCAAAATTTAACTTCAGATCGATAGTTGATGTTTCTCAATCAGAGTCAATAGGTCAAGTTTCTAACACAAAGTTAAACATGTTGGACGTACCTTTGATAAATTTACCAAAGATCAACAAAATGGTAAATAAATCAAAAGGAACTTACCAATATATTCATATTGGTTTAGTTCAAGTACGATTAATCCCATTATTCAATTTACCAGCAGATAGTCCTGTGATAGCATCTTTGTTAGATGGTCTAGTCTAGTTTCATTCCTATCCTAATTACATGATATCATTAAGTGATAGGTGTTTGGGTAATTCATTAAATTTAAGGATCAAATCTCAAAACATGAACAACATGAGTTCCCAGACTAAATACTTAGTGTATCACACTAGGATTATTTTTAGGTTGATCAATACCACTAATCTTGTAGTAAGGAACATATAAAAAATAATTGATTTATTGAAAGAAGGATCAAACAACTATAAAACGTTCCATAGAAAGGAAATAAACCCTTTAGATTTGACATGGCCTAAAAGTTGGGTTCTGCAAGAACCAACTGAGACCACTAGGTTAATAGGATCTTCTCAAA
The DNA here is from genome assembly GCA_948294925.1 of Codiaeum variegatum. Taxonomy (NCBI): domain Eukaryota; kingdom Viridiplantae; phylum Streptophyta; class Magnoliopsida; order Malpighiales; family Euphorbiaceae; genus Codiaeum; species Codiaeum variegatum. Next base: position 5,783 of record CAOJBK010797217.1, on the reverse strand, counting down.
TTTTATAAAGGGGGTAGGAATATTACTTTAAGTCTAGAAGAACCTATCAAAAATCTTCAAATTTCTAATCCTCTTTGGAGATCAACTTCTTAGTTCCCTAGGTCATATTCTCATATGGAAACCATTCCTAGGGATATAGAAAACCTATCAAGAAATGAGGAGGATGCTCAATCATCATCTTCAGAAAACCATAGAAAAATTGTAGGTTATAAAACCCACCGTTTACCTATTTACGAATATGAAGAAAATCAAGATAGTATACATGTAATTAAGCATGTACAACTAATTCTAGAGGTTGTAGAAGAAATCCAAAAGATTTCCAAATAATTTTCCTTTCCTTTTAAGGATATATAGGAAATGATGTATCCAAAACCCATGGCATCAATAAGAATATTCAGCACTCAGGAAACAGGTTTGAGTACTTATGTTTCGTTAACATTTACATTTCCTGGTTATTATGATTATTCTCTAGATGTGTTAATTGACAGGGAGGTAACAACTGGTAGTGCTAGACCTAATGCACTCCTTGATGAATGGTGGAAACCATTGGCTTAACCTATGATTCTAAGATGGTAGAAGAATAAGAAAACATGATAACGCATTATGCGCAATAAGTTCATGTTATCACAAGTGGGCAAAAATTCATCAGCGGTAAAGTCCTGGCTTTCCTTGAATTAGATGTAGATATCATTCTAAGAAATGCATTTTTAAAAAGGTAAAGGGAAAATAAGCCTTTCATTCAAGATGATGACTACATCTCTTTGGGAGGTGTGAAAATTGTATCTCTTAGAAATCCTAGATTAAGGCTAAAATTTGGCTTTTATCTAGTTAAAGTCTCATAATTATGCATGTCTACTCCTTGTGAACTAGCTTTTACAGTGTGAGCACAGTGCGGTGAAACTTGGATAAATTGTTTATTTGGTGAAAATCCAAATGGTACTTCATGGTATGATGAATTGTGCTTCAATGCACGAAGTGTAATAGAAAAACCTATTACATAAAACCTCCAGCTAAGAGGAACAAAATGGGATAAGTTCCTGGTAAACTAGCTGATAACTTTAGTGATGATCCACTAAAGTTATGGGTTCTAAATGGCATTACTGCTAGGTTAGAACTAAAAGATCCCTGTACTGTAATCCATAATAGAAATATAACATATACAAATGAGACATAGAGGAATTTGACAAATAAATTCCTGAATTACTCTAAAAAGGTTTGATTAGGGATAATAACAACCCATATTCTAGTCCAGCCTTTATGGGTTGATAGAGTAGATGTAATTGATAGAGTAAGTGTAAAATAACCTTCTATTTTTTCTAAATTTGACCTTAAAAGTAGTTATTGGTAGGTAAAAATGGAAGAAAATTCTATACCAATCACATCATTCAATGCTCTTCTGAGGATGTATGAATGGCTAGTTATGCCATTCGGCCTGAAAAATTCTTCAAGCATGTTTCAACATAAAATGGACAATGCCTTTAAAGCATTAAAAAAAAATTTTCGTGGTCTATATAGATGATGTTTTATTTTTCAGTTATAATAAAAAAGAACACATGAGTCACCTTGAACAAGTGATTGATATATTCAAATATGAAGGTATGATTCTATCTAAGAGAAAGATAGAATGATTCTATGAGAATGTAAATTTTTTAGGGATATATATAGAAAAATGAAAAATTAGGCTTTAAAGCGACATCTTTGAAAAACTTATTAAATTTCCTGATGAACTGGAAGATAGAAAGCAAGTGCTATGGTTTAGTGGACTAGCTAATTATTCTAGACAGTTTGTGAAAAATATTTCCAAATACTTAAGAAGAATAGTTAGAAAAACATTTGATAAAAATCCTTGGTTTTGGGAAGAAGAAGACACTCAAGCGGTTATATAGGTAAAGGAATTAATGTAAAGGTTGCCTTATTTAAATTTACAATGTGACAGTGATGAGTTAGTCTTAGAGATAGATGCTTTAGATAAATGACGGGGTGCAATGTTAAAAATAAAAGGTAGAAAACCAGAACAAATATATAAGTATTGGCGTGGAACCTTTAAAGGGGAAGAAATCAATTATCCAATCCACGAAAAGGAAGTGTTAGCAGTAAAGAATGGTATAAAAGCATTTTATATCTTTCTAGCTCTCAAGAGGTTTGTTATTAGAATAGATTCAATATATCATAAGGGATTTATGAATATGAATCTCAAAGAGGCTAGAAAAACTAGGCTTTTGAGATTGCAAGAATGGCTTCATTATTACAGATTTGATATTGAATATATTCCTTCTAATAAAAATGTAATAACTGATTATCTTTCCCGTGAATTGACTAATTTTGCATATGGATTCTGCTGCTAAAAAAAGCTATGCTGGATTTACAAAAAGGTAGGGCATACCAGGAAGAAATGCCCAAAGAAAGAGAGTGATAAAATTAATGATTCTAAGAGAATTAGCTTTGGTTCCTCTAGAATGAAAAGAAAAGCACAAACATAAAAAAAATTACCTGTGTTGGCTATATAAAAGATAAGGTCATTTGGTTTCTGAATGTCCTAAGAAGAAAACAATGAGATCAAATGATCTAGTTTGTCCTAAAAAGACTAATGAAAAATCAAAGGAGAAATCCTTGGTTCTAAGGAACGAAGAGGTTAAATCAAAACCTCAGACCAGTAATCCATTAGACTCTTATTTGGAAAGGGTAGGCAAAAAATTTAACCTTACCCTAGAATAGAAAAAGTAAGTTTGGGAGAGGCATAATCAAAAGGTTAACACATATGAATATGATGAAAAAATTATTGTTCATAGTTTTTATTCAGATGGAAAACCTATCTATGTCTCTAAAATAGATGGACATTTCATATAGGATCTCCCTGGAAATGAAAAGTGTGTCCTGTATGGCCCCACTCGAGCGGACCGCGTGATTTTCCTATGCGCATGAGAGTTTATGGCTCGAGAAAACCGACCACGAAGGGTTGGATTGTGGTCGACTCCCACATTTGTGCATTTACATGTGTTCGTTGGCATGCATGTGGTGTGTAAAGTGTACAGAGTCGCTATCTAATACTTTAAGAAAACTATTTTTCTAAGGTGATTAAGAAACCTTTTGAAATAACTCCATTTTAGAAAAATTATTGATTTCTACCCAATTTGAAAAGTTGTTCTTTTTGGAATCAAAGGAGGTTTGGGGATTCATGATTTTATAAATTTTTTTTATGAAAAATAGTTTTTTACCATTTTACCTAACAACTTTTGGCTTAAGATTATGTGATTTCGGTCAAAATATGGTTTTCATATATGCATGAGCAAATATACATATAATTATGAATGCATGATCATGTTATAATGCATTTGATAATCGCATAAAGTAGTAAAACAATAATTTGACCAGGGGTCCTTCCTTTAGTCTACTTTAGGTTCTAGGGAAGGCACACTACCCCAAACAAAGTGATTAAGTTACCATTACCAAAATGAATAAAACTAGGGGATCTCCCATCTAGTCTTATGATTTGGGTGGAGCACACATTCCCCAATAACAATCCAAACACAATACAACAATAATATGATAAATAATAAAAATAATCCAAATGAAAATAACGAACAACAAAAAATAATAGCAACAACAAGAACATAACAGGCAAAGAAAACAAAGGAAACATAAGTTTGGAGTTGAAGTTATGAAATGGCTTGCCGGCTTATCCCTTTGAATGGTAATCAAACCCTACATCGTTCTCCCTTCTTGCGAAGGTTTAGGGGTGTTCTGGTAATAGTGGGGTGGTTTGATGGTCATTAGCTAACCAATTTTAGTTTAATAAAATTGTTAATCAAATAGGCCATTAATCGATTTCATATTTTGATTAATGAAAAAGTGATTTTGAATATGATTTGATTACCTAAGTTCATTTTAAGGTTTTATCGAGTTGATTTTATGAAAACAAATTTCCTATAAACATGCCTTAATAAGATTAAAAGGACTTAAAATTGATTTTTTTGATAAACATGCCTCAATTCAATATTAAGGGCCTAAAAGAATTTTAAAATTGAAAGAAGAGAGTAATACTATAGCGATTTTACCTTTTCCTTGTGAGGCTTTGGAATCGATGGATCAGAGGGCTTGACAAAACTAGAACGAGTCTCCATTGTGTTCAGAGAGCACTAGCATTCATTTGTCTGAACTGGAACTGAATGAATCGAACGTCTGAACTGGCAGGAACCATAGTAATTATTATGAAATTCCCAAAGCTTGGATCGATTGAACATGAATTGTAAGGTTTAAGAAGTTCTTTAGAGTGTTTAGAGGCTTAGAGAATCAGATTAAGTGATTTGGAATTCAGAAAAATTGGAACCTGAATCTGTTCTGAAAGGGTCAAATTTATAGGGATTTGTGCTAGAACCCTAGGGAGAAAAACACATACGTTTTGGGTGAAACACATGCGTTTTGCCACAAATGCATGCGTTTGTGGTGAAACACATGCATTGTTTGGGCCTACTTACTTGGACCAATTTTTTGGGCCTAGTTTGGTATGATTTGATTCAGTTTTTTTTTGGGTTTTCTAGATCCGTTTGAAGTCCAATTTGATCTCAATTTGAACCGTTGGGCTAGTATTGATGAGCCGAATTTAATGGTTCAAAAATTAGGGTTCACATCTACCCCCCTTAATAGTTGTGTTTATAGAAACATGACTGCTAAGTGTGAATGCAATTAATGCAGTAGTTAAAGATTTTGCCTATAAAAGGGCTTAATAGCTTCATTTTGTTTCACATTTCTCATTTCTTCATTTTTACTTCCAAGTATTCTTCTTCTACCTTTCTGATTTGGTGAAAAAACTTTGGATGATTCCGATTGATATTATCAAGGAGGAGGAAGACTTGTCTGCACAGTTTAGTGCTTCGTTGGGGGGAGGGCCGATTCAAACTTTTGTCACTCCACTGCTTAACGACATTGTCAATAACCCTCAGTTTAGCATTATCGAGGAGGAGTTATTTGGTGAGGTTCCTGACTTAGCTGCTGAGTCATCTGATTCCCTTGGAGTGCCCTTACTAGAGTGGGACACTACTGACCACTTGCCGATGGATAGAGTGCAGCCCCATACTTCCACAAATCCAACTTTGCTGGAGAACCACTAGGCACATGTGAGCTGGTTCAGATTCCCCGTGGTATGTATTTTTTCTCTCTTTTATTTTTTTTGTGCCATTCATTTTTTGTATCAATTTTTTTACATGGATATTACTTTTCACTCGTATTTTATATTTTTATGCTAAAAACAAAAATAGAGTTATTAGTAAAATAAGAATTGAAATTGAGATTAGAATAAGTACCTATAGGATGGAACTTTTAGTTAGAGGGGTAGCAGATCATGCCTAGGTTGTGTGATTGTTTTTGTAACTGCTCACGAGGCTGTCGCCCAGCATGTCGCTCCGACACATTCGGGAGGCTAGATGAGCTTAGACAGGAACTTAATATTTTCCTTAGAGGAGAGATGGTGGCGGACCACCAAATTACTGGTGGGGAAGATGATGGTGACTCCCTTTGAGTCGGCGTGTCTGAATGGGATGCGCTTCGAACGGAGGACAGTTACCTTCGACGTGGAGCGACAACAGTGCCATGAGCTAGGTAACTAGCTAGGGGAGTGGTTGGACTACAACACTTACAGTCTGATTGCTAGGACTGATTCATAGTCAGCCAATATTAGCCTTGATTCATGATTTTTCTAGATAATGCCCAACCATTCATGTAGGTACCATCTGTCCTACCATGGATTTCTTCCATGATTTTGTTAGCCTCTTCGTCTGAGACACATC
>CAOJBK010796360.1:0-21389 GCA_948294925.1 Codiaeum variegatum | reverse complement strand
GAAAGGTGTCTCGCCTGTTGATTCTCTGGGGGTGGTTCTATAAGCCTATAACACATGGTATAACTGCTCTTCCCAGTTTCTTCCACATTCTTCGAGCCTTTTCTTCAACCCTTGGACAATGGTTCGGTTGGTGACCTCAGTCTGCCCATTTAACTGGGGATGGGAGACTGAGGAGAAATGTTGCCTTATGTTGAGGCCCTCACATAGGACTCTCATCTTGGCATTATCAAACTGCTTCCCATTATCGCTGATGATCTGATGCGACACTCCGAACATGCATATAATATTTTTCCATGTAAATTTCATCACGTTCTCTGCCGTGATTGTTGCAAGGGCTTCGGCTTCTACCCATTTGGTGAAGTATTCTACTGCTACAAGGAGAAATTTCCTCTGGCCGTTGGTTGTCGGGAGAGGTCCCACTATGTCCATCCCCCATATGGCAAACAGCCACGAGCCGTATATGGGCGTTTGTTCAGTAGCTAGGATCTTACACAAATTGACCAACTTCTGGCATACCTGGCATCTTTTGACTAAATTCATGGCATTTGGTGAAGTATTCTACTACTACAAGGAGAAATTTCCTTTGGCCGGTGGTTGTGGGAAGAGGTCCCACTATGTCCATCCCCCATGTGGCAAACAGCCACGAGACGTATATGGGCGTTTGTTCAGTAGTTGGGATCTTACACAAATTGGCCAACTTCTGGCATACCTGACATCTTCTAACTAAATTCATGGCATCTGCTTTTATGGTAGGCTAATAGTATCCTTGCTTTATGGCTTTAGCTGCTAAGATTTTTCCTCTTATATGCATTCCACGGGCTCATTCATGCATCTCCCTCAGGACTTATTCTACTTCGTTGGGAGTAAGGCATCTAAGCCATGGAAGAGAGAAGGCTCGCTTGTAGAGGACTCCATTGTATAAGGAGAAATGCGAGCTCCTCCATTTGATCTTCTTTGCAAGCTTTTGGTTTTCTTAGAGTTCACCTTTTTCTAGGTAGGCTCTTATTTATCCATCCAACAGGGTTCGGGCTCTATACACATAACAGCCTCAGAAACTTTTATGGAAGGGCGAGCCAAGACCCCTAAGAACACTTGTTGGGGATGTCAATTGGGTGAGCTGTGGTGAGCTTGCTCAGACTGTCTGCTTTATTATTAGCAGCTCTCGGGATCTTCTTGAATTCGACCTCTATCCCCTTCTCCTTCATTTTCTTCAACTGCAAGTCTATTTTCTCTAAGTATTTGACCATATCAGGGTGTCGTGCTTTGTAAAGACATTCGACATAGCCCAATACTAATTGTGAGTCACTACATATGTGTAGTGTTTCAACATGCAAGTGTTCAACCATAAAGAGGCCTTGAAGGAAGGCTTTATACTCAGTTGTGTTGTTTGTAGTTGCGAAATCCAGTTTTAGGGCAAACTTTCTAAGAACTCCCTCTTCATTCTTCAACACCACGCCGATTTCACTGGTTTCTTTACCACTAGCTCCGTTAACAAATAGCTCCCATTTGACCTTCGGGATTGTGGATTCAGGCTACCCCTAAGACTCGCTGCCTAGTATGTCCCCTGCTGGGAATGAACCTTCTGAAATAAAATCTGCCAAGGCTTATGCCTTGATAGCTCTTCTAGGTCTATACTCTAGGCCATATCCTCCCAACTCTACGGCCTAACAAAATAGTCTTCCAGAAAGTTCCAGTGTATGCAATAGTTTTTGTAAGGATTTTTCTATAACCACCACCCCTTGTTGTTCTTCCAAATAAACCTTGAATTTTCTGCAGGATAACACTAGAGCATACACCATCTTCTCGGGGGGGGGGGGGGGGGGGTTGGGGTTATAGTTCAATTCTGCCTCATGTAGTACCTTACTAAAATAATAGACTGGTTTCTGGAGATTTCCCTCCTCCCTAACTAGTACCAAACTGACTGCATGTTACGAGGTTAAGAGGTACAACATGAGCTCTTCATCTTTTATTAGCCTGCTCAATACCTGTTCTGACTCGAGGAAAGCTTTGAGATCATCCATGGCTTACTGACAATCTTGAGTCCATTCGAAGGCGGCACTCTTTCTAAGTTTCTTGAAAAATGGAAGATACTTTTCACCAGATTTGGACATGAACCTGTTGAGAGCAACCAGCCTGCCGGTTAGCTTTTGGACTTCTTTGACCGTTCTAGGAGGGTTCATCTCAAGGATGGCTTGGACCTTATCTGGGTTTGGCTCGATCCCTCTTGCACTAACTTGATAGCCTAGAAATTTGCCTCCATTAATGATGAAGGCACATTTTTCCAAATTCAGCTTCATTCCATAGGCATTCATTACGCCAAACACTTCCTTCAAATCTTGGATGCATTGTTGGAAACTCATGCTCTTCACTACCATGTCATCCACATAGGCTTCAAGATTCCTCTCGAGCTGTTCTCTAAACATGTGGTTGACAAGTCTTTGGTAGGTAGCTCCAGCATTCTTAAGTCCGAAGGGCATAGACACATAACAATATGTTCCCTTTTCTATGGTGAATAAAGTGTTCTCCTCATCATCTTCTTCCATTATAATTTGGTAATAGCCTTGCTTAGCATAGAGCAGAGAAAAATAGTTGAAACCAACTGTGGAATCTACCACTTTATATATCATAGGCAATGGATAAGAATCTTTTAGGCATGCCTTGTTCAGATCAGTGAAATCCACACACATACGATAGCCTCCTCTCACTTTTTTAACTAACACCACATTTGCGAGCCAACCTGGGAACTGCAATTCCCTAATGAAACCAGCTGTAAGTAGGTTATCAACCTCTTCATTAGATCAGGCCCAAAACACCTCTTCTTCTATTTGATTGGCCTGAAGGCAGGATCCACATGAAGCTTATGTATGATCACCTCTAGGCTTATTCTTGGCATATCGGTGGAGGTCCAAGTGAAGGTTTTAACATTATTAGCCATAAATTCTTGCCTCTGCTTCTTTTCTTTTAAATCTAATACGGAATTGATCTGCAGAGTTCGACCATTATCAGTAACTTCGAAGGGCTCGAGCCTTTGAGCATATTCGCCTTTGGATTCTATTTGAACTTCTTGAGGAGTTGTTTCCACCGGATTCACCTCATCCAGCTCCAGTGATATAGCCTTCCTCTTCTTCTCGATCCTTAAAGTCATCTTGGGTGCTACATCTCCATAGATATACAGATCTGATCCATCAGGAAGGGGAACTGTTAATCTGCCTTTTCTGACGCTCACCGAAATATCTAGATCCCATAGCAGCGGTCTTTCCAACAGCACATTATACGCCATGGGTAGCTTCTTCACCACAAAGATTGCCATCACTACTAGTGCCTTCGGAGCTCGGCCTACTATTACAGGTAGCTCGATGGTGCCACTATTGGGATGATGGCTTTATCAAGAGTGCGCACCGACACTTCTAAGGGCTGAATCTGTGAGCTGTCAATCCCCATCTGCATGAATGCCTCTCATTGTAGGAGGTTCACCGAGCTCCCTGTGTCAATAAAGATCCTCCAGACCCTGAAATGTGCCACCACCGCTGAGATCACTATAGCTTCGGCCTTTTTGGTAGTTATGCTGGCTGAACTAGATGCGAGCTACTTTGAGCCGTTGAAATAAACAAATTCTGATGGCTCATGAGCTTGGGTCATTCCCTTCTCCTTCCTTAGACTGAGAGGGACTTCTTTTGGCCCTCTTGTAAGGCATAGAATGTCTCTAGTCACTCCATCTTCGATTGGTACTGCATGAGGTGGGTTCGCTAGCCCTGCTCTATCAGTCCTCCTAATGTAGTTGATGAGATATCCATGTTTTATGAGCCTTTCAATCTCCTCCAATAGGGAGTGACAGTTTTTAGTGGTGTGCCTATGAGTGTTGTGAAATTTACACCATAGGGATCTATCTCGCTTGGCTAGATCCTTCATGATGGGCCTGGGTCTCTTCCAAATATCCTTGTCCTAAAAAGATGCAAAAACCATCTCTGGTTTGGCATTCAGTGGTGTAAGTTTGGAGGGATCGAACCTCTTCCTCCTAGGTGGTTCAATCTGCCTCAGTTGAGGATTTTGCATATTAGGGATTCCTCCACCCTTTGTTGTTATCTCCTCTTTCTTAGCCTTCTTCTAGGATGAGCTTCCATCTTCTGTCTTCCTTCTCTTGAAAACATGCTCTCCCTGAAAGCATCATATTGCTTAATGTATTTTTCTGCAATTGCCATGGCTTCATTTAAGGTCCTGGGTGAACTCTGGACCAAGTAGTCCTGATGACTAGTGCACTTTTGCAAGGCTTCAATTGCTCGAGGGTCATCAATATCCGTCACCTTTAGTGTTTCTCTGTTGAAACGGGCAATGAAGTCTCTAAGTGACTCATCCGAACCCTTCTCCACCTGCTCTAAGGGTCGGGTTGGTGTTGGTATGGGGATGCTAGCTGAAAATCTCTTGATGAACAAGTTTACTAGACTCCAAAACGAATCTATGCTACCGTCTAGTAGACTATCATACCATTTCACTGCAGCCCCTGCTGGGGTACCTCTGAAAGCCAGGCAAAGTGCTTGGTCTCTAGTGGTTTACAACTCCACTAAGTGTTTGTACTCCAGGACACGTGCTTTAGGATCTTGGCTGCCATCGTACTTGTCCATTTGAGGCTGCTTGAATTTTTCAGGCATTTGGAATTCTTCTATGCTATTGCAAAATGGAGATCTGAGGTGAAGAGAAAAGCTTCTCCTTCAGTCTAGCTTGGGGCCTACCATTTCCTCCATGTATTCCCTGACCTCTTCTCTTAGCGTTACTATGGACCCATGGTGGCTTGAAACTTCTTGATCCTCTCTCCTGGGGTTTTCATGCCTACTTGCATGTCCATGTCTCCATTCTGAGCTCCTATGGAACCTGCTCTTGCGTTCCTTTTCTCTTCTACTGGCAACGAATCTGTTTCCTACTGCCTCTCTCTCATCTGCTTGTCGCCTTCCACTTCCTTCTCCCACTCTCTCTTCCCTGACTGGCGCTTCTAACAATGATCTGCTTTTGTCCCTTTCTCTTGCAGGCTCTATTTGGTAGAGCTCCTGCTACATCAACGGGAGCATTGACATTCAATCCTATGTTCATCACAGGAGAGTTGTCATCAACCCTAGCTGATGGGTTGGGTCTTTGACTTGCTTGAAGTGATGGAAGTAAGGGAACAAGGCTGGTGATCAAATTTTGCAACGCAGCTACCAAATCTGGAGTTGCATGAAGCTGTGTGGGTTGTGAAGCTGGTGTGGAAGGGCTTGGCATCTGAGGTAGTCCCATAAAACTTTGGAGGGTTTGCAAAGAAGCAGCTAGATTAGTCAAGGCTGCTGTTGGAGTTTGGTGTGCTGGGGGTGTGTTTGTTGTTGGGTTTGTGTTAATGGGAGGAGGACTATCCTCCACTATGTGGGTTTCATTATGGGTTGGCTCCATTATGAGAGCTTTAACTGTTATGCAGGCTTTGAAATGTTCTAGGAGGAAACTTCTATATCGTTCCCACAGACGGCGCCCAATGATGCGTGTGGATTTGTCACACTGTTAGATGTTGATTGCTCTAGTTGAATTGGAACTGCCTACATAGAGAAAACACTAGTCATGGGTGGCCGGACATTGTGTCCGGCGATAACCCTCCGACGCTCAAGTCAGAAATAGATTAAGATGGGAAAGCTCTCAAGAATGGATCTTAGTTTAGAGTTTTGCCTTGTATGTGAACATTACCCCTTATTGGAAGTTGAACGTTGTATTTATAGGGTGAAAATCCTGTTAAAGAGATACATGCCCGCTCTTGGTACATTGCAGTGTACCTCTCCATGGGGCTTGTGACACCTGTCTCCTGTGCACCCGAATCTCCGAAGGCTAATAAGACAAATCCTGTTAAATTCTTGGGGTTCGGGTAAAACCAGGGTGCTCTAAGGTTCGGACAGATCTTGAATAAATATTTGAGACCGAATCAGACTAATGTTAAGCGGTATCAAACTACAAGGATTTTTGACAAGTCTATGAATGAAGAGATTTTTGGATTTCAAGGATGAAGGAAAAATTAACATTAGATTTGATTTTTTTTTAGAGATATGGAAACATTGAGCACAATGTTTGGTTTCAATTTGGGGAATTTTAGTATTTTTTTCTATTTTATTTTTAGTTTTATGTTTTATATTTTATTTTAGATTTAAATTTTAAATGTGTTTTGTGAATGTGGAATGATAATAATAGATAAAATTTGGTGGATTTTTACTCATACATTGCTCTTGAAATGATTTTATTTATTAAATTGCTCACATAGTGAATTAATATGAAAAAATTTATGATGGTAATATTCATGATGAAAATTGTCAATTTTAAGTTTTTTTAAAATTGAATTTTTTAAAAACTATTTAGTTTAGTATATGTAAATAATTAATTATTTTAGAATTCTAGATGTTTACTTAGAGATGACTTATACAAAGTTTTTATCTTAGGTTACCTCGGTTATTTTAGAACATTGCATTTGAATCCATTGGGACGAAATTTTATGTTCATTGTGTCAAAAGAAGATGATTTAAGCATTCTTTGTATAGCCAAAATCGTATATCCACCTTGTGTTTGATTTTCCCTTTGTTTTACCCCTTTGAGCCAAAAATTAAAATTTTAGCTTTCTTTCCTTTGTTTATGTTAAACCTCATGTTTTCCTTCCTGTTTCATGAGATTATTTTATTAAGTGGATTTTGAGTGACACTAATATTTAGTAGTGCAAAGGTTAATATTTAATTTTAAACTACTTATGCTTCATTCTTAATTTGAGAGTAGTTCAAAATTAAGTTTGAGGGAGTCAAAGATAGCATGAATACTTCATTGGAATCAATACAATCTCAAAGAAAATTAAAAAAAATAAAAGAAAAGCAAAAAGAAAAAAAAATTGAATTGATAAAATAAAATGAAGGAGATTTTATTATATGGTATTATTTGAGTTATGGAAATGATTTATTCCCCTTTGTGAATGTTAAAGTCCTGTATGTACCTTGATTTATATTTCACGTGTCACTTAGTGTGTTCACTTAGAAAATTTTCTCATATTCTGTTCATTTAGTATTTTCTTTGTTTAGCCACTACCCTCCACGTTACAAGCCTAATAAAAGTTCTTTTGATCCTTTTAAAGCAATAAATATCATTAGTGGAAATGGGTTATTTATGGTGCATATGAGATAGTTGAGCCTATTTTATATTTTTAGAAGTTTCCTAGGATGAATTTGAGTATATATGTCTATCTGAATTGCAACAGTTCTTTTATAATTGATGATTTGCATGATCAAACTAGGCAAAATGATTTTATACTTGAAGTAGACAATAATTTCATCGTGATCATTTGAAGTTTTTTATTAATGAATTATGTGAGTATGAATTTCCTTAATCCTTAGTTCAATTTTGCTTAAGCATAAGCAAAGAGTTAAGTTTGGGAGAATTTGATGTACCTAAAATTAAATATATTTTCTTGAGTAATTTATGATAAATATTCACTAAATTTTAGAGATTAATACCAAATTATGTTATTTATTTTAGTTATTTCTATTTTTGTGCAATTTTATATGTTCTTTTAGTATTTTGTAGTTTTTGCTAACATTTTTAGGTTTAATTGAAGAAAAATGGTGTTTGAAGATCGATTCATAAAGCTTGGAATCAAATAATTGAATTTTGAAGCTTTTTGGAGGCGAAAAGGAGTGAAAAAGAGAGTTTTTAGCTGTGCACAGGCGGTGCTAAAAATTCTGCACAGGCTGTGCCAGGAAATTCAAAGCTGCCCAAATTGTGCTGAAAATTCTGCATAGTCCAGCTAGAAATTATGCATAGGCTGTGCATAATTGCACCTATAAAAATTACTAGATTTTTCTTTATTTTCTAGCTTTGGAAGGGTATTTTAGGTATAAAAAATCTCTAGAAAAACCCTAAAATTAAGAGATAAAATGGAGCATTCATCATCTTTATAAAAATACTAATTCTTGCCTCCAACTTTGGAGATTCTTGAAAGATTGGGATTTGATATTTCTTCACTCTAACCTTCAAGAGTTTCTATTTTTTGAACTTTAGTATTATTTTATTTGATTTTATTTATTTTATGTATTTTATTTTATTCATGATTATGTTTAGAATATTATTTGGATTTGATTTTGATTTTGTTATTCTAAACATGGGTAGTTAAATCCTTAATCTAAGATTTGGGATGTAGTTGTTAGAATGGATTATTATTCTTAATTTAGTTTAATAGAATTGATTCTTTACAATTAAATGTCTTTAATTGATTTTGTGCTTAACACTAAGTTTACTTGATCACTAAATCTTAGAATTTAGAGTTTATTTCAAAATTACGGGAGTTGAGTTTTTAACTCAGATTATGGAATCAATTAACTTAGTGAAGATAATACTTAGGGATATGATTACTCTTAAGAGACATCAAAAATAATTTCCAAATTGCTTAATGAGATCTTTCTATTGCATTGTATCACAGGGATAGTTATTAGGAATAGATTGAATATTGATAAATTGACTCAATAGAGCTTTTTATCAATCTGAGGAAAATTACGTTTAACATTCACATGAGAAGAGAGAATCTAGAAAGTAAGTTGAAGAACAATAATGAGTTGTGCAATGAACCCCAAGTCCTAGATGTTCGTTATCATTAGATTTTCTTTACTATTTATAATTGCTTGTTTGGTTTAGTATTCTTGTCTCGAATTTGATCGTTTAAATAACAGTCGAAAACACCAAATTAGTACTTGTCACCTTCCCTTGGGAGACGCTACTCTATACTTATCACTAAGCTATAGGAACGATATGTACACTTGCAGATTTACCCCTATTAACCATTCGAGTTGAGGCATTTGTTAACTCTCCTCGCATTGGCACCTTCTGAGTTTCCAAGGGGGTTAAGGTTTTATGGTAAAGTGTTTTATAGGGCTTTTACAGCTTAGAGTAGGGTTGTAAAGAGTTGGGGTAAGGTGGCTTGTAAGTTGGAAAGGGTGATTGGAGTGGAAGGTGGTGCACCAAATGGTGTTAGTGCCAGTGTGGCATTAGGGTGAGAAAACTTTGTAGGATTTGGGTTGGGGTTAAGTTTTCTAGTGTGGGGATGACAGCAGTAGGGTTTGGTGGGTTTAAAGAGGTTCTGGCAAAATTTTCAGGAGGTATTTGGGTGTTATCCATAGGATCTTTCTCCATATTATCTCACATTCTTTAAATAGAAGCTTCTAACTTGTGACTGAGGAAAAAAAGAAGAGTTTTTTAATGAAAGAAATACCTTAAGAACTCAGGTGAATAGAAAAATGATCCCCACAGACGACGCCAATTAATGGAACTGCTCCAATCAATGATACTGAATTCTTAGGATAGTCTTGGGATTGGATCCGATGGGCTTTAGTTTTCTAGCTTGCAATCACAAAAGAACTGATCAGAAGGGGGCTAGGTGGGTTGCCTGGCAATAGCCCTCCAACAGTCAAGTTAGTGGGAGGTTGTGGAGAAAAAATCCCTTAAGTGTGTTCTTAAGAAGAAGAAGAAGGGTTTTATATACCTGTAAATTGAACATACCTGTAAATTGAGTGTGGAGGGTTTTATATAGGGATCTTTGGTATGAACTCGTCAAGATCAGACAGCTGGGGAGATTTTTGGGAGAGGAGGGATACCGTTGGATCAAATGGAGTCGTACTGGGGTTGAGATGGTGGGTGGTGATTGGTCCACCACCTTGAATATCTTCTTTTGTTTGTATATGACAATATTCTAAGATGGTTATGTGCAGAAAGGGCAACCCTCTGACAAGTGCATGTTGCGTCAGAGTACATGCTCCCATATTGATGTACCACAATGGTTAAGTCAATTTGTCCTCTTATTCTGAACTAGGCCTTAGGTTTTTCTTGAACACCCAAGGCCCGAGGCTTCTTGTTCGGGGACTCACTCTCGGATTGAGTTATCCGCTAGGATCCTTGGTTGTTTTTGGTGAGCCTATTCAGCTAAAGAAAAGTACATCCCTTTCTTTTGGGCCTTCTTTTAGATTCAGGCCCATCATTGTTGGATGACTTGTTTATCTGGAGCCCTATCAAAACCCATTAAACCTCAACCCTAATAAAAAAAAATTTCGTGTTAGGCGAATCGTATTATCGTCTCATGACCCATTTGACACTCCTACCCCTATGTCTTGTTATTCTTACATTTTTATGCATGAATAAATAAATGTACACTAAAGTTTTTTATAATATTAGTTTATTTTTTTATTATTTTTACAATATTTTTTTAATTAAATGCAGGGATTTCCTTAAATTAATTTGTAATAAAGTTACTATGGAAAAAAGTTGATATTTTTAGAAAAGTGAAAATTTTATTTATATATTTTCTTAAATTAAACTATTTAAATTATATGTAAATTTTAATTTTATAATAATATGATTTATTTCATACAAAATAATAATTTAATAAAAAAATTAATTTCATATTTATAAAAAATAACTATATTAAAAAATATAACTTTTGTATAATTTTATAAAATTAGACATTTTTTTTATAAAAATTATAAGTATATAAATTTAGAATATTACTTCTATGATTTTAATATTTCTCATTAAATTATTTTTTATAAAATTAAAATTTTTTTCACATTTATAATAGTTGCGAAAAATAACTTAATTTATGAAAAATACAACAAAAATTTTGATTGTTTGAAGAAATATGATTTTTTTTTTACAATAAAGTAAAATTATTTTTTTAATAACAAAATAATGATAGGGCCTATGAAATATAATGTGTGATGTGTGTGTCATGTAATTATTTATTTTATTTTATTATAATGTAACGTCTAATTAATCATTTATAATATAAGATCAGATTAGAAGATATGAGACAAATTTCTAATAAAAAATTTATAAAATCTAGATAATTATTTCTTTTAATATATTTATTTATTAACTTATTATCTTTCTTTTTTTTTTTTTCTCTTATATGAGATGATATAACATTTATAAAATTTTTCATTTTACTATATAAATTAAAGTATGATATTATAAAAAAAGATAAAGCTATAAACTATAAAAATTTATTAGGAGAATTTTTGTTTAGGAGGAAAATTGAAATATAAATTAAAGTATGATATTATAAAAAAAGATAAAGATATAACTATAAAAATTTATTAGGAGAATTTTTGTTTAGGAGGAAAATTGAAAGATAAATTTTTATTTTTTATGGCTTCTGCTTTAAGTAGTTATTATAGATTTTATAATATTTATTGATTAAAAATTTTTTTTGTTAACTATTATCATATTATAGAATGAAATTAATTGTAAAATATTAAGAATCAATTAGAATTAATTTAAAATATTAAAATTAAAATAAACTTTAATTTGTTGAGAGAATTTTTTTTGAGGAAAATTCGAAGTGAACTTTTTTTTAACGGCTTCTGCTTAAGTATATAGTATTGATGACAAAATTGACTTTTGGTTTAATTTACTCCACTAAGTTTGCAATTTTGAATGAAATCACTCCAATTATATCAGATTTAGTAAGAAATTTGACTTGAATTATAATTGAAAATTGGCATAATTTAGTACAATTGGAGTGATTTGGTCCAAAATTATAAGTTGAGAAAGTAAATTGGACCAAAAGTCAAATTTATCCTTAATTGTATATTTAAAAAATGTTTAGGGGACAGATTGAATATTTATACATTTTTTTAATTATTTAAATGGTTATATTCATATCGCATGGTGTTAATGGTTCTTAAATTGTGGCAATTTGGGGCAAGTTTAATGAAAGTACACAAGTCACTGTAGAAAAAACAAATACACTAGTGGAGAATATAAAGATTGGCAATGAAAAGCATATATAAATCATATAATGCCTAGACCTCCTCCACCCCACCACCACCGCCCTCCTCCAATGGCCCACACCCACCATCCCCTATATTCGGACCCAGCTATGCTCATCAACCCAGATACAGTCACCTGTTTCATTCTAAAAGTTGTGGCTTCAACCGAAAACACAAGTTGATCTCCCTTTACCTCAATTACCTACCTGAGCAAGTCTCCAAGCAGAGTTTCGATCTCTTTTTTCACTATACAGTAATATCTAAGATGCCTATATCCCAACCAAAAGAAGAAGAAACTCTCGATATCGCTATGGTTTTATTAGATTTCAAACTCTTGAAAAGCCAGGAAAGTAATGGAAAACATGAATGGATTTGTTCTTAACCAAAACAAAATCCTTATCAAACTTGCCAATAATCCCCCCACTTCAAATCATAAACCCCACTCTAGTAATATGCCCAAACCTCCTTCACAGCCCACTACTAATAACACCCCAAAAACCATTCAGTTTAAAACAAACCCTAACAAAGTGACATGGCTAAACCATCGTATGGTGGATGATGTGATAAACATTAAATTTATACCTGGGCTTCAAGATTTTCTAAACTTAAAAGGTTTCGAATGCAAGGTTTCCTACATTGGGGGTTCATATGTTCTTATTGATCTTGGAAACATTGTTGCATTAGAACACTTTAAAGTAGAAATTGTTGAGTGGGTTTGTGATATATTCAATACCATTAAAAATTGGGATCCCTCTTTCAAAATTTTTGAAATGATGGTCTGGATAAACTTCGATTTCCTCCCTTTACATGCCTGGAACATAGATCTATTCCTGTTTATAACCAATCGATGGGGTAGTATGATATGCCTTGATCAAACCACAATAGAAAAAACATGTCTTTACATTGCCTGTTTTCTTCTCTCAACAGCCATCAAATCCTCCATTGATGAAATCATCAACTATCACTATTGATGGGAACAACTTCACCATTAAAATCACTGAAGATTCACGTTCCTTTAACCCTTTTTTGCTATTAAAAAACACAAGCCAGTATTCATCCCATGTCTCCTCTTGCAATCCCTACAGTACACCGTCCCCAAAATTCATTTAATCTTCAATCTTACCCTGAACCCTTTAATTCTCTACAACTGTCTTTACCTCTTCCCCTCCCTAAGCCTACCCAGCCCATTATTTTTGCCCTTCCTATTTTGGCCCTTTTTTCAACCCACCACTATTTGGCCCATCAGTTTTTTATCTAACTAAATATGCTCCTATAAACCCATCTCTCTAATCAAGCCCCACTGCCCCTACCATTTTTTCCAAAAAATGTGTTGCCCTACCTATTCCCTCTCTTCCCTAGTAATCGTCCCCTACTATTAACGGCAATTGCGACTTCTCCCCTTTCCTTGACCCTTCCATATTTAAATCAAAAGTTCTCTCCTGTGCCAAAAAATGTAAACGCAAGAAAAAAAAAAGCTCCTTTTCACTAGGTGAAGGAATAGCAAGCAATCAAAGCCTTCTCTCCCATCCCCACCTCCCTCGCCTTTTCAAGATCCAATCTCTGACAATGAAATCCAAAACATAAATTCTATCTTATCAATTGATGGTCCTCCTCTACTGATAAATCTTGTGAAATCCCTATTACCAATCTTCCTCTTGAGCAAGAAGTACAAAATACTTTTGAGTTCAGTGTGTAATTAGGTCTCTTTAAGGAAGCAAATAGATCTAGCATCTGCAGAAAGCTGAGCACAATTTTTGAAAAAGAAATTGTTAACAATAATCAGCCACACCAACTATGATTAGGCTCTGTTGGAATATTTGTGGTCTAGAGGTGAAAGTAAAGCGTCTTTCAGTCATGCAATTGCAACTGCACATCACTTTATTTGGTTTTTTATTTTCATTTGGTTTTCTTTTTGTTTTCTAGGTTCAGTATCTCTGTGATTACTTTACAGGGTTTGTTGATATTCTCATATTAGTTTGGTTGTGCTTTACTTTATAAACTCTGTAGGATTAATATTTGTTGTACTCGGTCTTCGGCCTCTTCAATGTGTTTGGAGGTATTATAGCTGGTTTTTGGTTGTTGAGTTTTTTAATATGTCCTATTTCACTATGTAGCTTGTAACTCAGTTGAAGTTGATTGCTCCAATCTCGTCTCTTTTTGTAAGTTTTTTCACTTATGATTGCGCCTTAAGTTTACGGTTGTATCGGGTTGGTGTTATAGTGTTGGGTAGGTTGCACGATTATAAGTTTTTCTCCTATTTTAATCATCTTTAATAAAATTAACCACTGCTATAAAAAAAAAAAGTCACGGGAGAAAAAGGGAAAAAAAAAAAACAGAAGCAAATTTTCACGTTCACAAGTTGAAATGAATGAGAGTTGACAATATATAAATGTCACACCTTTTGATAATTCACCTAACCATATGATCCTAAATTCAAAGTTTTTCCCTTTCTCGAGATTGTGAGAGCAAAGTCTCATTGTCTATTTATAATTACTCTCTCAACTGTCACCAAATGCCACCCCTTATATATAAATCCCACCATGAAGCCATGCAACTCCACACACAGAGATGGGCAGCAAGTGGTGTTTGTTCTTTTTCCTCATTTCATCACTTGTGTTTGCGAACTATGCACGCAATCTTCCAAATGAGCAAACACTTGTGCATGCTAGTGCTCCAGCTGAGGCTCCTACTACTACAAACACTGGCCTAAAAGATAAAAAGAATTTTATCTACGGTGGAGTTGGTGGGTTCGCTGGAATGGGTGGATATGCTGGTGTTGTTGGTGGCTTTCCAGTTCTTGGTGGGGCAGGTGCCATTGGTAAGTACGGTGGAATCGGTAGTGTTGGTGGCTTAGGAGGGTATGGTGGTCTTGGCGGCATTGGTGGCTTAGGTGGTGCTGCTGGTGGTGGTGTTGCTGGTGGTACTGGTGGTTCTGGGATTTTCCCATGTCCTTAGTTGATGATAATGGTAGCAAGCAAGCTGTCTTAATTAGCTATTGGTGTAGTGTTCAGTTATTATTAAGCTAATTAGGTTGTTGATTTAGAGATAAACCTAGTTATTTTGTTTCTTTTGTTTGTTGTTATCTCTTGTTTTAAAATGATAAATGCCTTTTGCTCTCTGTGCTTTCAAATTAATCTGCTTCTATCTGTACCTTTTTTTTTTCCTGCAAATGTTTCTATCAGTATATCCATTGGATATAAAATTTATTTAAAAATTTGATTCCCATTTCTTATCTATATCATTTGAAAAGAATAAATACAACCACATTTATTGATCCAATGATAAAGCTACAGAGCAAGACCTTCTAATAATGTTTAAATTATAGATATTGATTTGGATTAAGGGTTTACCTTGACTATATAGTACATTTTTGTCTTCTTTTATTTTCTTTTTATGCTTGCACAGGTTTGTGTGAACTTTTTGAGGAATAAATTTGATAGTTTCAATTAATAGTGAATGAATTTATCTATTAAAAAAAATTGTATTTATTAAAAATAATTTAAAATAAAATCTTTTGGTAATGCAATCTTTAGGATAGGACAAGTTACAAAACCATAAAAAAAATATTTAATAAAAATCAGATTTAATAAAAAAAAATCAGTTATTAAAAATAAGTTTAATAAAAAAAATTCAAAAATATTTTAAAATTAATTACAATCGGTAAAAATCAATTTTAATCATCAAAAATAAATTTAATAAAAAATTTTAATTAATAAAAATAAATTCAGTTCGACAAAAATCAAGTGAAAAAAAATGTTCTTAATCTTTTATGAATTGGAATGATTGAAAACATAATTAAGGGTCGATAATATGTGATTTTTACTTAATGTTATTAATATTGAAAAATACTTTAAACATTATATAAATTAGTTTTAATGAGTGCTCACCGATTCTACTAAATAAATGCATCCATAATATAAATCTAACTAGGTCGCTAACTTGCAATATCACAAGATCCTTTATTTTATATTACTATAAAGTAATATCTATTTAATTATTCCAAAATTAAAATTTAAATTTAAAAATATGATTGACTTGCTAAAAATCTTTCAACGGTCTCAAATTTTAGTTTTGAAAATTTAAAAAATTATGCAATTAATTAATATGAATATATTTCAAAATTAAATTTGTAATAGTTTAGAAAATGTCATTGACTCAATATAAAATTTTTAATTAGTTTTAAATTTTAGTCTTAGAACTTTTTCTTATATAAAAATAAATGAAAATGGGAAATATAAAAATATGTAAATATTTAAATGAGAAATAATTTTAAATTAAAATTGCTGATAATATTTAATAAAAAAAAGAGAATAAAAAATTTTGATAATAAATAAGAATATGTAAATATTTTAATGAGAAACTATTTTATATTTAAATTACTATAAATATGTAATCAATAAATTTTATTATTTAAATTTCATAGTTGTATTTATTTGAAATTTTTTTAAATTCTTACAAATTGATGTGTGGTAATTTTTTATGATAGTATTAACGGATTTAGTATATAAATAAGAACATGTAAATATTTTAATGAGAAACTATTTTATATTTAATTACTATAAATATATAATCAATAAATTTTATTACTTAACACTTGATGCCTAGCTCAAGTGGTAAGAACACTGCTCTTGAGAGTATGAGGTCTTATGCTCGAACTCCTCCACACTATGTGTGATTTCCCATATATGGTGCATGTTAAGGGGATGACCTACCCCATGTTGTGTAGCCCCACGGCCCATTGAGCCCTCCACTGTATCCAAAAATAAATAAATTTTATTATTTGAATTTTATGGTTGTATTCATTTGAAAATTTTTTAAATTCTTACAAATTGACATATGGTATTTTTTGGTGACAGTGTCAATTTTACATAATCAATTATTTATTTTTCTTTTTTCTTTTTTAAAGATAGGAGGGTGAACTAATGTTCTAATTAATTTTTTACCTCCTATCTCTCCCGAAATTTGAACCTGGAACGTACAGTTGTAAATATTAGCAACTTACCGCCACGCCCCCTCGAGGACCCTTTTGTTATTTTTTTATTTTTACTTATTTGGTTTGATTCATTTTAAATGTTAAGATTATGGTTGAGCACGATTTGGGACGGTTCGAGAATTTGAAAATTTTCAGGTACATTCCAAAAGTTAGATTTTCCTAAAATTGAATCTTCAGAACCGTCCCAATTTTTTCAAAATGGTATGGTACGGTTCGAATATTAATTTTTTTGGGACGATTCGGAAAGGACTTACGGTTCTAATGGTATGAGATCATTTGGTTCGAAACAGTTCAAGTTCAGATAATTACAAATTTTTATCTGATTTTAAAAATATATATGTGAAATCATATTTTTACATCTTCAAATCCAATATGTCAATATGAGTCTATAGACTCAAACTGTGCTCAAATTAAACCTCAAACGAACCTAGAAAGTCCAAAAAACAGAATCAAATTAGACTAAACGGGGACTGTGAACCAGGCGGGCAAGCCAAGGCTCTCGCGCACGAAACAGGCACCTGGCACATGCGCCAGTTGCTTGCTGCTCGCGCTAGCTGCCTGGCGCGTGGGTCTAGTTTCTGACGATTCTGTCTCGATTTTTTTTCTATAAATTTAACCCACTAGGTCCTTTTCTCATAATAGTTTTTAACGCCGAATCTCTGCAAAGTTCCCATTCCAGACAATTACACACATCGAATCTCTACAGAAATTTCAATTAAAAAACCAAACACTCGAACTTCTCTCCAAATTTACATCAAAAATCCAAACCTTCTCCAAACTAGCCAAACCTTCTCCAGACTAGCCTTTCTGGCAGCTCTTTTCGAGCATAACGAAGACTTGTTCTGGCCTTATCAAATCATCCAAAACACCAATTCCACGATCCAGAAAGCCAAAGGTAATGCATCTGAATGATAACATACTTTATTTGGTTCTAAATTAAAGCCCTAAAATTCGACTTAGGCAAATTAACATATTCAAAACGCTTTTGTTTTTATTAATCTAAATCAATACTGGCTAATAGTCAATTTGATCAACCTTTTCCATAACAAAAAATTATTAGCTCCTGAACAACACCAACCCACTTTCAAAACAACCACAACCATTCTTGAGAAAGAAGAATGGCATTGGGTTTGATTACTAATGCGGGTCAATGAAAATAGGCCTAATGGGCTTGAGTCCATAGACATTAGAGAAACTAAAGGAGAAGGGCCCCGACCCATAACATAATCCTTTCACAACATGAGACATAGCATAGGAAATTACAATAAATATCCAATGCTAGCACACTTTTCCAGGTATGTGAAATCATTTCAAACATACTAAAAGATCTTCATCTCCTAAGAATAGAAAAAGCCCTTTACTGACTAGAGCGTCGGAGGGTCTGCGCCAGGCAACAAGCCTGGCCCCTCTTAGCTCACTTTGTTCATTGTGTAGGAATCTTAACCTAGTCCAATTCAAACTCGGAGATCAGGGATTGTCAGGCATCGAGCTTATCAAATTGGCATCATCTGTGGGGAACTCTTGTTCAAAAAAAAATTTTCTTGATCTCAAAGTAAATCACTTTTTAGGGAAGATAGCTACATTGGCTTTTCTTTCTTGCTATAGAAATCTTGCACCTTCTAAAATTCTCAGTAATGGATGACCCTCAAAATGGCAGAACTCCCAATGTTGAACATTCACTTCCTAGAAATAATAACCAAGAAACGCCACCAACCACCCAGGCCAATACCACCCCATATCTGAGAGCTTCTCTCCAAGCTCTGATGGATCTCTTCAGGAATGCCCAAACCAATCCTACCTTAACCACACCGCAAGCAGCCTCAGCTAGTGCACCTCCTAGCTTATCGCTAGAAATACATAGTGTCATTTTAAGTGTGCTAGTGCCAGTCCTACAACACTTACAAAATCAAAGTCCTCAGGGGTGACAGATAAACGAGACCATGGTAGTCGACCCTACCAAAATGTGGCTATTCCAAACACCCGAGGGAGGGAGGGAGGAAAGGCCGAGTGGAGCAACTAGCAAATTAAGGTCGAAAATAGGGACTGTGGGAGGTAATCATGTGGGGTTGGGAAATAGGATAGAAGAAGATGACAGACAAATACGAAGAAGTCACAATAAAAAGAGCTCAACGGATTCCATTGAGCCTAGGGCCGAAGAGGAAGAAGCTAGAAGAGAGATAAGAGGAGATCGCTTTAGGAAAGAACATGACAGAACTCATGAAAGGTCATGACCTTGAAGAAGGGAGCACGAGGCTACAAGTCAAGAGCCAGGTGACATGAGGGAAATGGTAAAAAAGTGTGTGGAAGTGTTTAGAGGAGGAAAGAGATCTAGAGATAGGGACTTGAGATTGGAATTAAAATCCCCATTCATTGAAAGGGTGGTATGTTATTGGATGCTGAGTAGGTTCAAAGCCTCAAATATCACCAAATATACGGAATCCACAGATCCTAGGGCCCATATTCTCAACTACAAGCATGAGATAGAACTTCGAACATTAGATGACGAGGCGCTATGCAGGGCCTTTCGCGGGTCGCTAGAGGGAGCGGCCACGAAATGGTACGATGGCTTGAAGGAAGGAAGTATATACAACTTTAAATAGCTAGCGGAGAATTTCATGCAGAGATTTGCAGCCAACATCCCCATAGAGATGTAGACACAAGCCTTAGAGCTCGTCAAACAGGGACAAGATGAATCCCTGAGAGATTTTCTGGCCAGGTTCAATGTAGAGGCTTTGAAGGTAATTAACTTGAATTAAGCCAGAGTAGTGGAAGCCCTACAAAAATGCACGATGCATGCCAATTTCTTTAAAAAACTATCTAGAGAGCTTCCCAACAACCTTGAAGAAGCCATGTCGATAGCACAGAAGTATATTAGGTAGGATGATGCTTTCCAGATTAGCCAGTTTACTCGGAAATGGAAGGCGGAGCAAGGTGACATCCCATCAAAAAATAAGAAAGTAGAAGGTAAAGGAGTAATGGGATCGAAGGAGGTGATTTCGATTAGTGAAAAGACAAGGGAGCCAATAAAGAAGACCTTCAACATAACCAAGTTGAACCCTTTAAATGCCAGACCTGGGACGGTTTTTGTTGCATTCTAGGATCAGGCCATATGGCAAAAGCCTAAGCCAATAAGAAAGGATCCCGATAAGAGGGATAAAACCAAGTTTTGTAAATTTCACAACACTCATGGTCACACCACGGACTCCTGTAGACACTTGATGGA
This sequence comes from Codiaeum variegatum, assembly GCA_948294925.1. Lineage (NCBI taxonomy): Eukaryota > Viridiplantae > Streptophyta > Magnoliopsida > Malpighiales > Euphorbiaceae > Codiaeum > Codiaeum variegatum. The sequence goes on along the minus strand of CAOJBK010796360.1, from coordinate 1,378 downwards.
ATAGATTGAGAGACTAGTTAAGCAGGGTTATCTGAGGAGGTTCGTTAGAGGTAATTAAGACCCCAAACCACCAGTTGTTAATAAGGGAATAGCAGGAGATATATCATGCTTGACTGGGGGTCCCCAAGAGGTGGTGACGGAGAAAGGTAAGGCGATAACTCAGAGTAGGGAGACCTTAGAGTTTGTGTTTTATAACGGCCAAAGAAAATGGGCCGGCGAAGAGAGACAAGGGCCAAGAGAGGAGGCTCCAATTGTCATCAAAGCCATCATCGCAAACTATAATGTCCATAGGATCTTAGTGGATAATGGGAGTTCCACAAATCTGTTATCCTTCAAAGCATATAAAAAGATGGCCATCAAGGGGTATTAGCTAAAAGAATTGAAGAATCCCATTCGAACCCTAGACAAGACAGAGATTCCAGCAACATGATATATCCAGCTACCCTTCACTGTAGGAGTAGCTCCGAAAAGTGTGACAGTTATGGCACTTTTTGTGGTAGTAAAGATTCCAATGGCGTATAACGTAATGATGGGAAGGCCTTTGCTTAGTGATTTAGATGTGGATACTAATATATGTAGAGGAAGGCTAAAAGTTTCTTTGCCTAATGGGATAAAATTTTGTGTATATAGCTCTGCAGTGTAAGAGTCGGGGATAGATCTTACTTGAAAAATGAAGAACTTGATCTATATACAGATGGAGGAAGTGTGCATGGTTCAGAAAGGTGCTGAGGGTGAAAGTCTGAGGACACAACCAATGGAAGAATTAAAGTCATTCCTAGTGAATGAATAAACCCAAGGCAAAAGTTTAAAAATAAATCAAAAGTTAGAAGAAAAGGAAGAGGCAAGAGCTCTCCTGATAAACCATAAAGGGACTTTCGCCTAGGACTCCTCTAAAATGCCTAGGATCAACCCGGAGGTGGCAACACATAAACTTAATGTGGACCCGACCTTTAGGCCCATAAAATAGAAAAAGCGATGTTTTGGAGCGGAAATGTAGGTCGTCATCAATGAAGAGGTGGAAAAGTTGATGGAAGCAGGGTTTGTTAGGGAAATTTAGTTCCTTAAATGGATGGAAAATGTAGTCCCAGTAAAAAAAATCCAATGGGAGTTATAGAATGTGTGTTAACTTCACAAATTTGAATAGAGCATGCCCCAAGGACTCGTATCCATTGCCGATGATAGATAAGTTGGTTGATTCCACGGTAGGATATAAGTTCCTATCATCCATTGATGCGAAGTAGAGGTATCACCAAATTAGGATGGATCTTGATGATGAAGAAAAAACTACATTTATCACCGAGAAAGGCACCTATTATTACACCTCTATGCCTTTTGGCCTCAAAAATGCAGGCGCAATGTACCAAAGGCTAGTGAATAA
>CAOJBK010795882.1:0-12798 GCA_948294925.1 Codiaeum variegatum | reverse complement strand
TGATGTTGAGTATGGGTCCTTTTGGTTTATTTATTTGTTAAAGAGTTTAATGAATATTTAAACCAAACCATGTCAAAGTGTTTTGGCATGGAAAATGTTTTATTTAAAAAAAAACGAACTGCTACTGTTCACACAGTAGTGCTGTCCAATTCTGGACAGCAGATCGGTCTTTCTCTGCGCGACTCCGTATTCGCCCTTTACGTTGAACCAGGTAATAAGTTTTGATCTTATTATTCTCTTCGTTTTTTATTTTTTCTCTTCAATAATGGTTCCTTCCGTGCGTTCGTGGGTGTTTATTCATTAGCATCCTCTCCTCTTCTTCGTCTTCATTTTATTCTTCTTATTTTCCTATTCATTTTTTGGTTTTCTTTTTGTTTTTCACTTGTGGCAATATAAATGACTATTTTCCTTAATCCTAACATTGTTTTTCAAACCAGTAGGCCTACAATGTCGATTTCCAATGGACATTCTAGTGCTGGGGAGGGAAGTTACCTTAGCAAATTGTGCAAATGCGAAAAACGAGTCAGAATTAAAATATCTGAATTTGCTTCCAACAAGAACAAATTGTATTATTTATGTTAAGATAATGTGTGTGGGTCATTTCTAGGTTGGTGAAAGGCTGCAGACACTTTCAGATCCTTTTCTACTACATAGACTTATCAATCTGACCCAGATTGGAGTCCTACCAGTGCGGCAATTTACAATGACCTTAAAGATGAAATAATGTCTTTGAAAGATGAAAATGAAAGAATGAAGCAAATATTTGAAGGACTGAATGATATGGTTGGCTATATGAAGATACTGGTGATAGTTTGTGTACTATACACTTTTTTCATGTTATTGATTGTGCTAGTTTTGATTGTCATGTTGAACTAGGAAATGAGGCGGAGGGTGAATCATAAGGTTTAAGAAAATTAATGGTTGTTGGTGGGTAGTTAAGGTTAATGAATATTGTATTATAGGCACTTAATGTAATGAAAGAATATTATCCTCTATTTTATATTACCATCCTTTATGATGTAATGAAAAAAATTGAAAAATATTTGATTACTTTGTGTATGATGTTTTAGATGATTTTGATATTGTTGTTGTAGTGAATTAATGACATGCAAGGTTTGTTTTTATATTGTTGTAGTGATTTAATGACATCCAAGGTTTGAAAAGGTTCAATGAATTGAAAATATTGAAATTTAGGGAGGAGAAAAATTTTACCTGACCACAAATGCTGCTGCATGGACCACACTCACATAGACAAGGACTAAATAGTATGTTACTTTTAAAACACATGGACTTAAGGGTATGTTAAATATAAAATAAAGGGACTGAATGGTTTGCTTATTTTAAAACACAGGGAATAAATAGTAAGTAAAAGTAAAAGTACAGGGACTAAATAGTAGAATATTTTAATGAATGAGATATAGTAGTTGTGATGCTTTTATCACTGCCAACTTGTTTTTTCAGAAAAAAGAGTGTATGCCATACAGCAACTCAGCCACTCATAAAATACACATAAAAGTCAATGAAATATACATACTAAAAAGTTAATAATATTCTAAAAAGTCAAACAAACACATTATAAGTCATTCTTACAATTAGTTACATCTAATTCAAATCCACTTGAACATTAAAATGACACACCATATTATTTTGAGTCACTAATTGTGATCAAGTTACCAAAATAAATGGTCAACCACCAAATGCTAAAAGCCTACAGGTTCCTAATAAGTTATGTACCTAAAAAAATTGTAAGTGGTACCACCCTACAAAACTAGCCTAAAGCTGACAAAAAATGCCACAATTGAAGCTTTAACTTGCTTCACCAACTTGGATTCCACTACTTAATGCAACCTCACCCCCACCTATACTTTGTCCCCTTCCTCTTAAATTGCCCCTGCCCCTAGGATTCCCTCTGCCTCTTCTAGCTAGCCTCTGTTTTTTATTTTTAATTAAAAAAGGGTCACATGGGCACCATTAACACATAATGGAACATAAAATAAAACATATTATATATATAAACCGGAGATACAGGCCCTCTTTCACAACTCCTCTTGTTATGCCCTAATTCCTTGCAACATGCATACCTTACCATCTTATTCCTCTTCCTTTCAATACTAGGTACTAGCTCATCCTCTTACCTTTTCCATCCATGCATTGGTCTCCCTACTTTCCTCTTAATTGGTGGTAGTGGAACCTTCAATGTCTCTTCATCAAGATTGGAATCTGCATCAGTCCTTGGGTGTACGATCCCTTCATACACCATGAGATAATTGTCTTTGGAGTAAACTTCATGGTATTAGTCTTTAATTTTACCTCTTATGTAGCCTATATAGAGGATGGCATGCTTGCATGGAAAACCAGAAATGCTCCACCAGTTACAACTGCAATACCTCTCTTTAAGCTTAACAGTGAATCCTAAAGGACCCTCCATTATCTCAAATTCATCATTCCTATAAGGTAATACCCTATAATACCTTGACATCTTGATGATGGGATTCAAAGATTTCATTGCCCTTATACAAATTTTATTATCCCACTAAGATGCCTTATAGTATCTATTGTGCATCCTAACCATGCATTTCTTTCTCACAGCTTCTACCACTTTCACAATAGGCAAAAACCTTAGCTTCTCTACCCAGTTGTTGAAACTCTCAATCATGTTGTTGGTGATATGGTCATTTTTTATCTCTTCCCAGTATGCATGCCTACCCCATTGTTCTAAAGGAATCTTCAATAGCTAATCATAAGGTTCTCCTTGCAACTTCTCTTTCATATTAGTCATGGAAATCCAAAACTCTTTAGGATGTGTTGCCCTAGCTACAAACTAGAAATCCCTCTTCAAGGATAATCCAAAGTATAATTTTTTAAAGTTCATATACAAATTCTTACAGCAAAACCTATGACATGATTGGCTAAATTACTTGTCAACAGCTTCAATCAATCCCTACAAAATGCAAAAAAACAAAAAAAAAGTTATATATTGCTTTAAATAGGACAAGGTAAAAAAATACTTTCTTCAATTGACCTTCTTCCTCTTTGACATGAATGTCAATGGCCTCCCTTCTGAGCCTCTTTCTATTCATTGCTTTAAACAATCTAGAAAAAAAATCCCAACCCTCAAAATTTTATGATTCAGCTATTCCAAAAGCCAGCGATAGTATGCCATTGTTCCCATCCAGAGTTATTGTACTGAGAAATACACCACCAAATGGCCCTTTAAGATGAAATGCATCTAAACCAATGAAGGGTCTACATTATTTTTCAAACCCTTCTCTCATAGCCTTAAAATAAACAAAAAACATGTTGAATTAATGAGGGTCAACCTCTATATTTCTTGGACCAGGTTTCATCTTCACGAATGTCCCTAGATTGAACTTTTGTAGGTGTTCAATATATTTAGGTAGTTGGGCATAGCTTTCATCGTAAACTCCCTCAACCTCTTCTCCTGCCATCATTCAAACCCTGTGAAGCTGCCACTACTGAGGACTGACACCCCAATTTGAAACCAATTATTGCTGCATAAGCTCATAACTCATTCCTGAGTCATCCTGCAACATATTAGCCAACTTATCCTTCACCCACTTAGTGTTTTCTTCCTTATTTTTGTTTCCTGCCCTTCTTTGACAGGTATGCTCCTTGTGCAATGTGTTAACCATGAAAGTAATCTGATCAACCATCACACTATAATGCATCCTCCATGATCAACCACTACCTTCCCATATTGTTGTTACCCTAACACTGTCATTTTTTTTCCATCCTTATCTCATAACCTCCCCTGATAATGTAATCCCTTAAATTCTTCCTCAAACTATCAATTGTATCAAACACCATACCTATGTTAAACTCGCCTTCATCATTCCCATTAGTAGGGGGTCTATATTCAACATCTTTTATACCTCTAAATGGATCAACTTGTGTCCTCCTTCATTATCTTCTATCTATGGGGAGTTCATCTTCAGACAATAATACCTCATCTGAGTTATCAGATTCAAAATCACTCAATCCATCACCCTCATCCACATACCACTCATCTAATGTAGGGGCCTCATCAACTTTTTTAGGTTGTTCCTAATCATCAACTGCTTCATATTCATAAGTATAACCCTTCACCTTTTCATTTGATAACCAATCCTCATCATCACTCTTTGAAAATTCATAAGCATCCTCATTAGGTACTGTCTCCACATTCATATTGACCCTAGCAGGATTCACCCTTCTACATAGCTCACCTCTCTCCATATTTGAACCTTCCCCTACTTTAATTCAACCTTCCCTGGTTAGTAGCCCTTCCTCTTCCCTGACTACATTGCTAGAACCTTCACCACCTTGTTCACCTCCCCCATCTATGAATGGTCTTCTTCAAGGATTACTTTGGGCTGTTTTCATATTGGGATTATTGCCTTCAGCTTCAACTGGACTATTTGGGGCTGCTGTACCCTATTCCTGCCTCTCTGACCTCTATTTAAGACACCCTGCACATTTTGGAATGCCTGATTTGCTGTTGACCCATCATTCTCATCCAAACCTTCACTATCTAAACTAACATCAGCTTCACTGCCACTGTCTTCAGATTGGACATAATCACCATCCTCACTATGTATACTCTCATTCCTACAGATCCTAAAATCCATGAATGCACCATCTTGAGTATTTGCTTCAGCCCCTTTTTGGGGTTGCATCCTCCTTAATTACATTAGGAGTTTGAGTCCGTGTCCCAATAATAGACCTTTCCTGAGTCAATTCACCATCAAACTTTATCTGTAGTCCTTACACATCAGCCCCTTATCTGAAATCTCCCCCCTATTGTCCATGTACATCACCCATCTGAGTCAATTCACCCTTCTGCATGCCAACTTCATGAACATGTTCTGCAATTAAGATATGACCCCCTATCCCATCATCATCCTCTAATGTAGCCACCCTTTTATGCTTCAATGCATCAATCCCACCCTGAACCTCCTCCATTGTAGCCACCCTTTCATGCTCCAATGCATCAACCCCACTTTAAACCTCTTACAATATAGCCACCTCTTCATGAGCCTCCTTCAATGCATCAACCCCAACCTGAACCTCTTCTAATGCATCCATCTTTTCTTGGACATCCTCTAATGTATCAACCTCATCCTGTGTTTCAATGCCTTTTTTCTCATTCACATCCAAATCAGCCAACCCCTTCTGTACCTCATTCAATGCCAATAAGAATTGGCAGTACCTCATCCTGTGCCTCAATGCCAGTACTATAGGTTCTTCAGGCACAGGTTTCCCCTTAGGCATGAACTCAAGTACCCTTATACCAATCTTTCCTACATGGGCATGCAGTTCAAACATGTCCAGTATGTCACAGTCATTGTTAATAGCCAATCCATTTTTTAACCTCAACTCAATTGTATTTCCTAGGGCTATTGGAAATGCTTTTAAGCAATCCTAAACCAGCTCATACCTTGATTACATAGTAGGATCATCATTCCTGATAAAAATAACTTTCCTTCCACTCTTAATTCTCAAAGTAAAAGAATGAGGAATATCCATCTATAGGAAAAAGAAAAATCCATCATTGGCCAATGTTGAAAGAACCAATAACACACACAAACATATTCAACATACATAATCAATTTGGTAAATGAAATTGATTATAAAGACTGTCAATCCCAAACCAATAACACAGTCACCCTAAAATACCTGATTTCAGGAGTAGGTATGGATATTATGAGTTTCTTGTGATGTCCTTTAACCTTACTAATGCCCCTGCAGCCTTCATGGATCTGATGAATAAGGTTTTCAAACCATTCTTAAATCATTTTGTCATTGTAGTTATAGATGATATTCTGGTGTATTTGAAGAGTAAGGAGGAACATGAGTAGCATGTGAGGCTTGTACTTCAGACCTTAAAGGAACATAAGCTTTATGCTCAGTTCTCTAAGTGTGAATTTTGGTTGGACAGGATAACTTTTCTGGGCCATGTTGTATCGGGAGATGGGGTGAGTGTTAATGAGAAGAAGATTGAAACTATCCCTTATTAACCAAGGCCTATATCAATGTCAGAGATTCGTAGCTTTTTGGGTTTGACGGGTTATTACAGACGATTTGTGAAGGACTTTTCCTGTATTGCAGCTCCTCTCACTAAACTAACACAAAAGAATGTTAAGTTTCAGTGGTCTGAGGCTTGTGAACAGAGTTTTAATGAGCTTAAAAGTCGTTTGACTTCATCACCTATTTTAGCTCTTCCATCGAGATCGGGTGGATATTTTATTAATTGTGATGCTTCTTGGGTTATTTTAAGCTGCATTCTGATGTAACATGGTAGGGTAGTTGCTTATGCCTCACGTCAGATGAAGAGACATGAGCAAAACTACCCCACTCATGGTTTGGAGATGGCAGTAATTATCTTTGCTTTGAAGATTTGGAGGCACTATCTATATGGCTAGACATGTGAGATATTTACTGATCACAAGAACCTTAAATATACTTTTGACCATCGTGATCTTAACCTTAGGCAAAGGAGATGGGTAGAACTGCTTAAAGATTATGATTGCACCATCTAGTACCATCCCGATAAGGAAAACGTTGTTGTAGATGCTTTGAGTAGGAAGTCATCAGGTAGCTTAGCTCATATTTCTATTGTAAGAAGGCTTTTTAATTAGTGAGATGCATAACTTATTAGATCAAGGAGTAAGATTTGAGATTGGTGATTCAGGTGTACTTCTAGTACACTTACGAGTGAGACCTATCTTGGCAGAGAGGATTAAAGTAGCTCAGTATAGAGATCCTCATTTGTCTAAGGTTTTGGATGACATTGATGGGGCACAAGGTTTTGTATTGGGTGATGATGGCATTCTTTGGTATGGCTCTAGACTTTGTGTTCCTGATCTCGATGATTTGAGGAAAGAGATTTTGGAAGAGGCACATTATTCGGCTTATACTATACATCCAGGTTCTACCAAGATGTATCATGATTTGAGGGAATTATACTGGTGGAGTGGTATGAAGAGAGATGTGGCAGACTTTATTTCAAAGTGCTTAACTTGTTAACAAGTTAAAGCATAACATCAGAGACCATCTGGTTTACTTCAGCCATTTTCCATCCTTGAGTGGAAATGGGAGCATATCACCATGGATTTTGTTGTGGGATTGGCCCGAGTGCGGATCTAGATTATTATTGATATATTAACAAAATTAGGTCATTTCCTTCCTATTAAAATATAGAAGAGTTAGGATCTACTACCAATGAAAATGATAGTGATGATGCTATTAGTGTTGAGGAGCTTAGTGGAGATGAAGATCATGGAAATGTGAGAAGGAAAGTGAAGAAAATAGTGGCATATGATCCTCAATATAAAGTGCCTCCATTTGATCTAGGGATGGTGTTTGAAAATACCAATCAGTTTAGGTATGCTTGCTCAATGTATGCCATATTTAAAGGAGTGGAGATAGATTATAAAAAGAATGATAAAATAGGGTTAAGGCAGTCTATAACTTTCCTAACTGTCCTTGTATGGTATATGTAAGCTTGGACAAAAATAAGGACTTTATGATTAAGACATTCAAACACAAGCATAGATTCTAGTCAGTTTACAAAAACAAAAGGCTAACTCAGAAGTGGTTGATTGGGTATTTTAGAAGCATAATGAGAGAAAGTCCAAAGAAGAAAATCAAGGAGATGTATGAGCATATAAGGAAACACCTCAGGACATATGCAAGAAGGACTATGTGTAAGAGGGTGAAGAGGCTTTAAAAAAAGAATTTAAGGGTGACTTTAAAGAGGAGTATGCATTGTTGGAGAGTTATGCTGAAGAGTTGAGGAAAACTAATTTTGGAAGTACTATTTATCTAATATGTAACAAGGAAACACAGAAATTTGAGGTTTTTTATGTGTGTTTTAATGCACTTAAGAAGGGATGGAAAGAAGGATGTAGGCCAATAATTGGAGTTGATGGTTGTTTCTTAAAGACCTTTCTCAAAGGTTAATTGTTGACTGCCATTGGGAGAGATGTGAATGATTAGTAATTTCTAATAGCTTAGGTTGTTATCAAGATTGAGAACTCAGAAACATGGACCTGGTTCTTAGAGTTAGTGAAGAAGGATCTTGATCTAACAAGAGGGAAGAAATTAGTGGTCATTTTAGATATGCAAAAGGTACTTGGTCTAATCATCTGTTCCATTTAGTTAAATACCTTATTTATATTATTTATGTAATTGTTTCTTTTCTAATTTTTATAGGGATTGATTGATGCAGTGAAGCATGTGCTGCTAGAAGCAGAACACATGTAGTGTGCAATGCACATATTCAGTAGATGAAAGAAGAAATTGAAGGGTTCAGAGTTGAGGAAGGAATTTTTTATTGTTGTAAAGACACCATATTGGCAAGGTTTCCATGACCAATTAGCAGAATTGACAAGATTGCACCAGGCTATATTGTGGACTTGTTGAATTGGCCTCCTCCTAAATGGTGAAGGGCATACTTCTCCACGTTTAACAAGTGTGATTCAATGGAAAACATGTGTGATAGATTTAATGGTGTGCATCTTGAGGAAAAAAATAAGCATATTAACAGTATATTAGAGCAAATTAGGGTTGATGTGATGAATAGGATCCATCAAAAAAGGGCTGAGGTTGCAAAATGGGTGACAAATTTCAGCCCTTCAACAATACACAAGATGAAATAGAGTATGGTAATTACTTTTAATTTCCATGTTGAATTTAATGATGATAATGGGTTTAAGGTTTCATAGGGTAAAGATAGGCATGTTATTGATATCAAGGAAAGAAAATGTACTTGTAGGGCTTGGAAGTTGTCTGGAATACCATGCCCACATGGTATATGTGTTGTATACCATATACAAGGGAATATATTTAAGTATATTGACCAATGCTATATTAAGAAAAGGTATCTGCTGAGTTAAAAGTATACTCTCAAGCCAGTGAAGGGTAAAAGTATGTAGCCTTAGGTGTAAAAGCCATCAATTGTGCCACCTACATATGTCAAAATGCCTGGCATACGAAAGGAAGGGAGAAATAAAGATCCCGATGAGCCTCAGAAGATGAATTGCAATGGTAAACTTGGAAAGAAAGGTGGGAAAATTACATGTTCTTTATGTAAATGCAAGGGTCATAATAAATCAACTTGCAAGAACAAAGACTTGTCAAAAAGGCCTAAGGTAAGTTTAAATTATAAGTCTGAATATTTTAATATATTATCTTATGCTTACTATAAGTTTGAATGTTTTAATTTCTTTGGATTTGTAAGGAACCTATCATGGATGCTGAAGCAAGGTTGACTAAAGAAACAATTAGGCACTTTGGATCATTGTTGAACAATCCATAGGTTGGATGCATTTGCATACTTGTTTTGTTCAATTTTTTTCTCATATACATGCAATCTTAATTATTATACTGTTGGATTTGTAAGAATACCTCAAATCAGACACATGCAAGGTTCATTGGTGGGATAATAATATATGAACCTAGTGAAGGCAACCTTTCAAGTCAGAGGACTTAAAATAGTAGTGTACAGGGTAAGGGAAAGGAGAAGATTGTAACACCTCAGCCAAGGGGTAGAAAGGCATCACACTTTGGTCTAGGATTATATTACAATGAAAAAACCAATCAAGTTATATGGAATGTAAGCGATAGTTTTTTTTTTGTCCATTTAGCAATTGCTATTATAATGAACAAAACAAGTATGCAAATGCATCCAACTTGCTAATTATATCGTTTGACTGAATTTTATGCAGGAATGTTTTTAAATTTAGAAAGTGATTCAAAAGGGTAAGAACCCAACACCTACTGAGCAACAAAGACTCATCACAAGAGACCCTCCAACCAATTCCAATTATCATAGGCCTACATATGGGGAAAATCAACAAAGAGGACTATAGTGGATGGGTGGTCCATGTGTTACAACTGGACAGGTTATTGAAAAACAAGAGCATAACATTGGCAATATCAAGAAGAAAGTAAGGTTTCCTACAACACATGTTTCCCTACAGGATAAAATGATCAACCATGATGCAAGAGCTTCCACCCAACAACCAGAAGATGGAAGCAATCAATAAGCTAGTAGGTTCACTCCAGCAACACAGTCTAAATCACAGGCATCTCAGACAGTGAGTATATCCAAACTCAACAATCTCAGACATTTGCTCAAGTTCAAGTGAAGAGACCACATGGTCGTCCCCCAAAGCTGCCAGTCAAGAGGAATGAACTTGTTAAGCCATATTGGAAACCACGATTGAAATTATATGTTGTGTTGTTTTCATCTGAACCTATGTTTCTATGTTGTTTTCTTTTGAACTTATGTCTCTGTTATGTTATTTTGGATGATTGTTTGGTTATGTTAGACTTTTGATACGATACTGTTATTTTGAGATTGTTTTACAATATGGTATTTTGTCATTGAACAAAGTCTTTCATGTTTGCTTATTCAATGATATTTAAACTTATTGTTTAATTTGTTTTATAATATGGTATTTTCTTTTTTTTTTCTTTACTTATTCAGTACTTAATTTTTTTTAGAATCCTTATTCAGTACTTATTGAAATGCTTAAACAGGTATAACAAAAATCATCATTCATTCATTCATTAGACAAAAGTTACATGATGTTTTTGTTCAAATACAACAATTACATAACTAGTTGCAACTACATTCTTAGCTAAAATAATACACAAACAACCAGCTTTAGTTTGCTAAAACAATAGCCAACACAAAAAACCAAGTTAAAACCAAAATAATTGTGACATAATACACAATTTTCTCAAGTTTCTGCGATCTCTTCTTTTCTTCATCAAATTCCATCCTCAAGTCAGTAAACTCAAGCTCAACCCTTATGTAAACTGCATAATCATCCTCCCATCCAAGATACCTCATTTCTTCATTAGCCTCCTTAAGCCCATTGATTACTTCCACAGCTCTTCGTGTCATTTTGAAATGATGCCACTTAAAAAACTTACAATCCTTCACCTACAACAACAAAAGTAAAAGAAGAAATTACCAACTATCAATTCCCAAATCCCAAACTTGTCTGTGTTTGTTACATACATAGAAATGATCAAATTGAACTTACCGGCCAATTCTTGCAACAATAAAAATGTCTTCTAGGGTTATCCTAGGCCCATGAGCATCATTTAGGGGCCTTCAAGCCGCATTTGCAGAACACCGTTTATCCCTCTTAACTCCACTCTAGATCCCTTACAATTCGTGATCTTTCAGTTGAATACATAAAAGAAGTGATTAAAGAAATGATTGAGGGAGATGATAGAAAGAGGCTGAGAGATTGAGAGAGAGAGAGAGAGGTAAGCCCTTTTAGCTTCTAAATATGTTCAATTTGAAACCTCATATAATCCTGACTTAATTCTGAGATTTTTCATTAATAATAGATTCTTAAAAACTCATATCTCTAAAATCATAAAAAAATACCCAAAAGTTCTTTCATCTAAACCTTACAAAATTGGTCTCCCTAAAGTTGAGTTGTTAAAGTCTAAAGGCGCTTCATTCCCTGACCTTATAAAAATCTTCACTTTCCGCCCTCAGATTTTCAGAAGAAGCTTACATAAACATTTGATTCCTTCTTTTAATTTCTTGAATGACTTGCTTCAATCTTATGAGAAGACCAATTTTTCAATTAGAAATGATCCATCTGTTTTGGATTGTCGATTTGAAGCTAATGTGATACCTAATATCAACATTTTGCAAGAAAATGGAGTCCCCGAAGCTACTATTCATCCTAGAAAACTTCTTATTAATGCAGATAAAATTAGGAAGGTCGTGGATGAAGTGAAGGAAATGGGATTTCATCCTCCAAAGTTACATTTTCTTTTAGCAATTGTACCAATTTCAATAAAATTGAAGTGGAATAAGAGGGCTGATTTATTTAAGAGATGGGGTTGGTCTAATGAAGATATTATTAAAGCCTTTATGAAGTTCCCATTGGTTATGGCACTTTAGGAGGATAAGATTATGGCAAGCATGGATTTCTTTGTCAATGAATTGGGTTTAGATTCCTCTGTCATTGCCCGTCGCCCTTTGCTAAAAAAAACTTCGAATGTATAATTATACAATATTTGAAAAAAAAAATGCAACACAATTTTGTTTAAAACTCAAAAAGGCCTATGCCCATTTACTGACGTTGGGCTCTCTTTAATCTCATCTTTCTTCAAATTGGGCTTTGCCTCAAAATAAAATATGATTGTGCCTCGTTAAGTAATCTGTGGGCTGCAATTAGGGTTTTTTGAATCTCAACCCATCAAATCTCAGTTCGAATCTTTGCAAGCAATACCAGTTAAATCAACTTCATCTGATCCACCATTATCACTAGGCTGTATTGCACCATTTTCCCCAGTACTATCAGGCCACGTTGCTACGGGAAGAAGATAACTCCTCAGAGAAGCCGGTGAGAACAGAAGCGAGGAGAGTGATGAATGGACGAAGCTCGCCAGGTAGCTGGACTCTTTGATTTGCACTACCATCATTATCAACAATCAGTTCTTATAACTTATCTATGTATTAATGACTTCTTTCTTTTATTATTATTATTATTTTTTTGACATTATTAACTATGAAATTTGATAAACTAATATTTTTGTTTGGAATTATGAAAGGATGATGCATATTCATCCAAGTTTTGATGGATGTTTGGATTTTCAATGTTTTTTTTTTTAAATATATAATTGTTCTGTTTAATTGGTGAAACGGAAAAGATTTAGTGCATAAATTCTATTTCATTATGGTTAAAGTTCAAAAACAAATGAGTTAATTTGTCAATCTTGTAGCATGTCAAGTTTTTATTTTTCTCTTACATGGTGTTT
>CAOJBK010794413.1:0-11124 GCA_948294925.1 Codiaeum variegatum | reverse complement strand
CAAACTTTCAAAGCTCATCTCTGAGAAGTTGTGGAAGCTTATCCACCAAGGCCTCCAACTTCTTGACTTAGATGTTATCCACCTCACTAGAATTTTGAGCCTCGCTAGCCACCTTCTGAAAGTGCTCCTAAAGCTCAGCATTTTTAACCTCCAAACCTTTTATTTTCTACCTCAAGAACTCATTGGCAGATTCTATGTCTTGGTACTTCTTTCGGAGGGACTCCAACTCAACAACACGTGCCTCTAAGGCCTTCTTCTCAATAGATAAGGCCTCATATTTTTCCTTAAAATCCTTCTAAAGCATGGACACTTACTTCTCTAGCACTTCATTTGAGGCCTGGCTAGCTCCTAGCTTGCTCAAAAACTCATCAAAGTGAGCAGTAACTGCCTATAGACAAGAAAAAGAGGTTAAGAAAAATTATCAAAGCAGTTGAAAAAAAAAACCTTCAAGGCATGCAAAGCTTGATCTTGAGAGATGACTAAGCTCGGGGGACCTGAAAAACCATCCCCCTTAGACTAAGTTAGGGCTCCTTGAGCTAGCTTGGCAGATAGATTCCCTTTGTAGGCGAAATGGATTGGGAGAGTCTCACCATAAACTTCTATGTATACCCACCTATCCGTGTTAGGAACTTCAGTCAGCTTCTCAACTTCGGTAGCCCCTCCATCTTTAAAAACTACAGGCAAAGTTGGTAGAATGCCCGCCCCTTCATCCATGCCTCCAAGGTCAGATGCATCTTCAATGACCACTAGTGCCATGGACTGATGCACCGCGCGAACGTCAGTGGCTCACTGAACTGCACTAGGAGGCTGTGAAAGTCTGAGAAGAGACTCTAGAGCCCTTTCAGCCCCTTGATTCTCCATCACATCCCTCAGCAAGACAGAGTCAGACCTAGGTAGAATGGAAGTGGATTGGGCACTTGTTTTAGCCCCCCCCCACCACCCCTCCCCCAGCTAGCCCATCTTTCTCACTAGCTGGCTTATCCCCTACAAATGAAGCCATAACATTAGAGCAAATACCAAATGTAAAAGATGCAAAGGAGGAAGAAATATAAACTCTTTTCATACCTTAAGGGACTTAAAATCTCTTAGGAGGAGGCTGGGATGTAGGAGCTCGAGTCAAAACTTCAACCAAGACCTCTGTAGCCTTAATATCCTTAGAAATGTCCTCAGGAGTGAGAGAACTCCACTGTTCCAAATTCTTAACAGTCTCAGAAGGATGAAGCTTGACGAAGTTATTATATTGTTGAGATAGTAGGGCCCCATCATTCACCACATGGATATGGTGGTAGTATTTGCTAGCCAGCTTGTGGAAGGAATGCTGATTGAGGGCCAGCCTATCCAAGAAGCTCATTACTTGCCCATGCACCTGAGCGAACACCGTATGGTCCTTCACAAGCCCATCCACCACATCACTCAGAATGTTCAGATAGTGATTCCTTGATTTTTCCAGTAAGAAGGGAGCCTCCTCCACTAGAACTCTAGCACCCTCCTCCTCTATAGGGCCCTTATGAAGCCTTTTCAATCTCCTCCCCTCGGCTGCTGGCACTAGAGCCACTCCAGAAGGCTCTGCGATACTACTTTGCCCCCTCTTCTGAACCAGGAGTGCCTTAGGAACCTCCTCCTCAGGAAGGTCATCCATTAGAATGTCTTAACATTGTCCCCGGTAGGCCCAGCTACTTCCTCACCTTCATTGTTAGTGGTTGTAATGGCGAAGGTAATAGGATCACGCTCTGATGAGGAGTCAAAGTCCTCCTTCCCAAGGAACTCTTCTACATTCCAATTCATCAAGGTTATTTCCTTGAGGTTTCTCATCCGCAGAAGTCCAGTCTTGAAGATGTGAATGAGCAAGAAGGCTTTATTATCAATAGGGTGAAGAGGGAGGTTTGCCTCTGGGAAAGCCTCAATCATCCCATTGGCGACCTCTTTTAAGACATCCTTAAACTTCTTGTCCCTTAGAGGCTCTACAGATTGACCAAAGATTAGCAAGGAAGAAGAAGAGGAAGTAAGAGTAAAATAACAAATTTAGAAGACTCGTCTGAAGACCTTCGCACATTGCAAGGCAACGCAAAGGCCCCATTAGCATAGCGGAGGAAGGAAGAACTCATGATAAGGCTCTGATCAAAGGAATGGTGATAAGAGGTAAGAATCCGAATCCCTAGAGCATTAGAAAGGCTCAGGTTCTTCTCAAACTTCTCAACCCTGGCCTTTCCCTGTATGCGCCTAGAAACTCGAAGCCCACCTAACCCTCCTTGATGGGCTTCAACACTTTCACAGTGAAGAACTTATTTTTTCCAATCGTCCACCTTGTTCTTCTTTATCCCAAAGAGGATTCCCAGAGGCTTCTTCTGAAAGTGCTAGTTGTAAGGATCATTGGAAATAAAAAAGTTAAAGAATGTGTGGAACATCTTAGCATTGGGCTCACAAATTCCCAGCACATAGTAAACAACCTAGAAGCAGTGCAAGTCTTTGATGGAGTTTGGCGTCAGCATCATGGGATTTACTTGGAAGTACTCAAAACATCTACATAAGAAATGAGAGGGAGGAAAGAGAAATTCCCTAATCATGTGATCATAATACCAAACATAATCCCACTCCCCTTTGCCAACTCCACTACTGTGTTAGTTGAGAAGATCTTAACCACCAAAAAAGGGTGAGCAACACAGATGTACTCAGATATACAGTTCGTGTTCTCTATGAACACACCAAAACTGAAGGCCATATGGGTAATATATTTCATATGCAGCCTCATTATATCGTTTATGTAGGAAGTAGTCTCTTGAGCTTTTCTCTACTTTTGAGCCTTCTCAACTTCAAGAAAGTGCTTCTTTCTCTTCTATGGAGGAGCCATAGAGTCTCAAGATAGATGAATAGAAACAAAAAAAGAAAAGAAAGTTGAAGAAAGTAAGGGAAGAGTAGAAGAATAAAGAAAGCACATAAGAAAGAGCAAAAATTCAGAAAGTTAAAATGAAAGATGAAGGAAAGATTTTATAGACATCCAAGAGGCATTAAATTCCAACACGAAATGACACCTGACAACAATTGGTAGCCTGTAACTACTCAAATCCCTACGCCAACTGCTCTGCCACGTGGAAAAAAAAAATTGGCAGCAATAAAGGCGTAGTTACCTAGAAGAGTGGAACAGTCTCATCTAATCAGTGAAGGGTCACATACATTCAATTCAGAAGCGATACGAACCTCCTGACATAGCTTCATATGAATTTCAATACTCAAAATTTCCCACTCAAATAAGGGGTGTTCTCCACCAGGCTCCGTAGACACTCCTCAAGGACTCTTTATACTGCGAGCCTTCAAGTGGTAACACTTAAGGGGGACTACTGATACGCCCCTACATCAGTATGGTTCGATACCAACTAGAGGTTAAGAATTAATCTTGCATTAGTGTGGTTCGACACCAACTAGGGGTTCGGGATTAGTCCGAGCTGGTCACTCCTTAAATCCTTCGAACCTTCACAGATATGGCATGTTAGCCTTAAGGGTTCAGACATCTGACAGACTGACTGACTATATCAGTCAGCAGCCCTCTAGTCATGTCACAGTCCCATCAAGGTACATGCAGACTACCCAAAGCAGACATGTGTACTACCTACAAATGCTCAAATGGACACGTGTCCTAACTATAGGGCCTCAGCCTTATAAATACCCCTCAAAGCACCCTATTCAGGTATGACTTAACACACACACTAAAAACCATACAATCCATTTCTAAGAGCTTTCTCTTAACTCCTCTACAGTTACTGACTTGACCGTCGGAGGGTTTACACTCCCCTACCTGTTTCACTATCTTTGCAGGTAGACTCAATCCAACTAGAGGAGTTCCATTTAGACTCTATGGAAGCACACCACGCATCAGCTACCATTAGCCTTCTTCACCAACATAATATCTATCAACCAATTAGTGTATTATACTTCTCTAATGAACCATGCTTTAGTGAGTTTCTCTACCTCTTCATAAATCGCAACTTACCTTTCTACCTCAAAGTATATCTTTTTTTGCTTGATGATCTTGAATGAGGGGTATGCATTGAGCTTATGTGTGATAACCTCTAGGTCTATGTTTGTCATATCTGAGTATGACCAGGCGAAGGTATGGATATTGCTTGCCAAGAAATCCTTTCCTAAGAATTTCTCTTTCTCAAGCAGGGCTGTATTAATTTGAAGGCTTCAGCATTTGCCTGCTACTTCAAAGCTCTCTAACTCTTGGATCAATTCCCCTCTAGTTTCTACCATGGTTCCCTATGATGAAGCTATCTCAACCATATTTACCTTTTCAATCTCGATGAGGATTCTCTTTCTTTTCTTAGTGAACTCCAAATTCTCCTTTAAGATTACATCCCCATACACATAGAATTTCTTGCAATCAGATAAGGGCACTGTAGGTCTGCATCTCCTTATGCTACACCAAAGAATATAAGTTCCATGTTAATGGTCTTTCTAACAACACATTATAGGACATAGTCAGTCTTACGAATACAAAGATTGCCATTATAGTAACTGCCTTTGTTGCTTTCCCCACTGTATCTAACAATTCAATATTTCTTGCAACAAGAATGATTGCTTTATCGAGGGTCATGACTAAACTTTCTAGGGGTTTTATTCTTGACTCTTATATTCCCATCTTTATGTAGGCTTCTTAGGACAACAAATTGACTAAATTGTCTGTGTCTACAAAGACCTTATGAACCCTGCATATGGCCACTATTGCCATGATTATTATTGCTTCTACTTCTCTAGTGGAGCCACTACTCTCTCCCCTACACCATTACTCCATGCCATTGTAAAACATAAACTCTAAGTTTTGAGTGGCATAAGTGATAGCTTTCTTCTTCCTCTTGATTTTGGGAATCTCTTCTAGACCTCGAGTATAAACATATAATATTATCGGTCGAACCATCATTTACTAGCAGCTTTTCTAGCTTAGATTTCTTTGTTTTCTTCATAAAATTCTTTAAATATCCATACTTTATCAACCTCTCTATCTTTTCCATGAACGAGTGACACTTATCTATTGCGTGGTTATTCTATCTCCTTCATTAATGAGCTTACACCATTACACCCACAACTTCTGTTTCCAAATAGACTCCTGTTAATTTAAAAGAATAAATTGTTGTTCTTTGATAGAATTCAAGAAAGCAACTTCAGAATCAATGAGTGTACAAGATTTTGCAATAGAGTCCCACAGATGAATAAGATCATTCAGCTAAGAAAGAGAGTTCTCAACATTGCTAAAAATAGTTCAATTATGCATCAATACAAAGTGTCTCAACTTCTTGCACTTGGCGAGAAAAGGAAAAAAAAGGGAAGGGATTCCTAGAAGTATCTCACAATGGCACTGAAGCCTGGACAACTCTACCAACAATCCAAGGTACGTAAAGGCTTTACGATAGAGAACAAAATAAAATCACTCGGAGGATTATGATTTGATAACCCTTCATCAAAGAAGATAAAATGTAGAGTGAAAAGCAAAGAACCAAATATAATTGATAAGAGATCGATCAATTCTTCTTATAGAGAAGCTATTTCACAAAGTAAAATTACTTCCTTTTAGGTCCAAATCAAGCAAGTTGCCATTCAACAGAAAATTTGCAAAACTCTTTACACCAAGAGAAGGAGTAGTAGCTGGCTTACACTTTTTTAGCTTAAGAATTTGATTAAAATCATCCAAAATTAAAAAAAAAAAAAGGAGATTGAGAGTGCATGTTAAAGAAGCTAAGTAAATCATCACAAGGTGCATAGACTACAATCAGAATACAATTTGGAGGCACTGTAACAAAAGTACCAAGAAGAGCAATCTAAGAACGACTGATGACATGAGAACACAAATCAAAAACATTGATGTCCCAAAATGAGAGAATACCACCTGATGTGTTCAAAGAAGGGTTGGAGAGCCAATTGATGTTGCCCATACCCCAAATGTTGTGAACAAGAGGAAACTCAACAGTGGAGCATTTAGTTTCCAAAACAAAAGAAAATCAACTTTATGTTTAAATAATAGCTTATACAAGTGACTATGCTTGTAGTAATTGCCCAATCCTCTAGTATTCCATAAGATTAATGAAACCATTGATAGTAAGAAAAAAAAGAATTGATAGTAAGAAAAAATAAGTGCATCTAAGAAAGGGACAATCAGGCTTACTTCAAAGCATTTGTGTTACCTGCAATCAAGTCCCTTATGGTAGTATGCACCTGATCATCTGAGGCTTAAAAGTGGAAACCAAGCTACTTCCCAAGATGTAAAGGTTCATTAGCTTCAGTTATCAAAGAGACATCATCAGTAGAGCAAGATTGCAGGTATGAATTATGGCAGGCAATTTAGTTGTCAAATGCTCTTGCAACCTTAGCCTTCACACGCCTCTTTCCTTTCTTATGAGGTAAGTTTTGAAGCAATTTGATGACACCTAGATAATGAATATTATTGCCATAGGACCTATAGAGGCGGGACTTGGGAGTTCACTTGCTTAAAGCAACATTAGGAACAACAAGAGTAGTAGATATGGCATCAGAATAAAAAGTCTTGTTAATAGGAAAATCAATACAAGTAGGATCATTACATACCTTTAGGAATCAATAGGCATAGGGGTGGCAACGACATCATGAATTATAAGTTGTGTTGTGGCAGGAGAGCTAATTGAATAAGGATTGAAGGTAGACTTAACAAATTTCTCACCAATATAGTATGGAGATAGAGTGTTGTCAAAATCTTCCACGACATTAGAAGGAGTGACTGAAGATGGTCTATCAAGTGAAGTAGCCCATTCAACGAATTTATCTAAATCCAAAGGAGTTTCAGCAATGACATCAAGACATGAACTATCTGAACTTGTCGAAGAGTCATCATCATCCATCAAGCTGCAAGAATCAATTTCAAAAACAAGACACCAGTGAGACTTAATAACATTAAGCAATAGCAAAGTATCCTTAAAGGCAATTTTCAAAACTTTACTAATAGAATTCAACAAGGTTTTACTTATTAGTAATCTTGCTTCGTCAAATCGGTGCATGATGAAAGTTACTGGATCAAAAATAATGAATTTACCAAAAAACTTTGAGAGCCACAAGAAAAAATATTTCTTCCAAAGATTAAGGGGAACACCATGGACACACAGCCAAAAAAACATCTCAAGGGAACAAAACTAGGTTTATAAGGCTGAACATTCACAAACCATTTCCCAAGAAGTGGAGAAGTATACTATAAATAAGAGTTCTTTTCCTCAAAAGAATCAAAAGTGAGAAAGGATAGTTTTCCACCCATAGTAGTGAAGGTAATCAATTTGTGAACAGCTTTATATAAAGGGTCCTGAACATAGAAGACCATGCTAGGATCACACAATGAAGCCATTAGGGTGAGTTTCAACCAGTCATCTATTAATCCATTACTAGTGTATCTTCCATCAAAAGATTTATGAGCTCTATTTGCCTACGCAACCTAAGAATATGTGTGATTATCAGTCAATCTGTCAAGCCTTACGAAGGGCTTTGGTGGAGGTGCAGCCTTTGGAGGAGCCTGTTTGCTAAAGGACTCCATAGAAGAATCAATCTTTTATTTATAGTGAGGCCTGCTCTAAAACAAAACGGCACCAAACAGTTTAAAGGAGCCAATGGAAACAACATTGATATAACGTAGGAAGGCAGAGCAGTCTTCGGAGGAAGCTAGATGGATTAAACCAAACAACTTACTATTAGAAATAGTTAGTAATGAAAATCTTAAATCCCACATCAAAAGTGAGAAAAAGGATAAACGATTTTATAAACATTTACAAACCAAATCTTTCAAATTTGGATGATGGGAAATATTGGAGTGAACTCCAACATTTCTTCAAAATTTCAAATGAATTCGCTTTAATATAATAATATTTAAAGTCAAAAGATGTGCACTTGGGGCACTTTACAGTTAATTAATTAACTTTTGGTATCTGTTCAAATTGAAATTATGTCATTTAAAAAAAGTTTCAACTCATTATAAATATTTGTTATTACAAAAAGATACATATAACTTCTTTTCTATGTTAAAAAATAAATTGTCCACGCTAATACGTTTTTGTGAGAATTTTAGATATCTATTTTCTAAAAGTCTATATGACTTTATTTAATTTTAGTAGAATTTACCTTAATTTGAAGCATACAAATAATAGAGACATAATTTCTTTAAAGACAGTGTTGTTCGAGTTCAAAGTCTTAAATTGAATTCTATTGCAATTTCTTCTAACACATACTCTTCGCAGAAATGTTATGTTGTTTTTTTTTTTTTTCAAATTGAATAGTATATATATAGCTTTACAGTTTGTAAAGTTCGAAGAGTACATAAGTTATTTGTCTCTTAAGATTCCTTGTATTGCAGTATGGACACTTAATGTACAGTTTTTTAATTAATGAAAGTCTTCTACTTTGTGAGGGAAAAAAATCTGAAGAGAGTCAGGATCACAGCAAAACAGTGCACAATCGAGGAAAAATATCTTGGCGAATCAAACAATTTCGCTTTTCCTTGGACGCTTTTTGAGAGAGAGAGAGAGAGAGTAGGTTATCTAAAAATTTATTATCGACACTGTATTTTTCTAGATAATTATAAATGATAGTATTTTATCATGATATAATGATAATAATTGTGTAATTTTGAGATATAATAATTATGTATATGTAACAAAATTATGACAATTTATTTTTTATTGAAAGAGTTGTTTGTGTATTGTGCTTAGGCTTAAATTCTTTTTGACACAATTTGTATCATCTAACATCAATCTATTTATTTTGGTTAAATGACTAATAAAATATTCAAAAGAGCAATAAAATAAGCTTGTGGGAAAAAACTTGAGTGTCTTATTTACCAAATTAATAAGGGATATATTTTTAAAATTTGCTTTTGTTTTTACAAAGTAAAAAATATCAATAATTATTTTATTCTAAAAATCTTTTTCTCATTAGTTTGTGGGGTAATAACATGGAATATCATTTAATTTTTGTGAATTTTTTAATGTAATTATTAATTTTTTTTTATAAAAAGATAATTAATTTTTAAAATTTATTTCAATGTGATACTTCTGACTGAATTCATTGCCTTTGAAATACACGTGGATATTCAAGATTTTGACATGTGTTCCTTTCTAATCATGAATCTAGTCAAAAGTACCACATTGAAATAAATTTCAAAATTTAGTTATTTCTTTGAAAAAAAAAATTAGTTATCACATTGAAAATTTTACAAAAAAAAAAAAAGCCATTTTCTATGATATTTACCCTTAGTTTATGTGTATGCACCAAACTTGCATACTATCACATAAAATATATACTAACTACTAAAGTAAAAGTTATTAACTATTAAAGTTTCCTTCTAACAAATTTTTATTATTTTAAATATTTAATATTTTATTATTATTATTGCTTACATAATTAATATATAATTGATTCTAATTATATTTATAATTAATTTTATATTTTAATATGGTAATATTTAAAAATAAATATTGATGAAAAAATAAGGTAAATATTTAATATTTATTATTATCATTACTACACATACTTAATACATGATTGATTATAATTATCTTTATAATTAATTTTATTTTATAATATGATAATTTTTATCAGTAAAATTTATGAGAAAATATGATAAAAAATAATTTTTTAAATCTTATATTGTCTCATGTAAATTCTAATTTTAAAATTATATTTAAAGAAAAAAAAAGAATTTTTTTTATTTTATGATATAAATAATTAAATAGACATTATATTATAATAAAAACAAAATGCTTAATTCCACAATATGAGAGTGATAACCTAGTTATATAATATTATACCATCTCAAAAACATTGTTCACTATTTTTTTAAAATTTTAAAATATTTATCTATTTTAAAAATAAATTTAGATATTTATCTATTTATTTTTTTAAATTAAAAGAATAGTAAAAAAAATAAATGACAAACATAAGGTTATGGGAAGTCCAGTAAAGTTTATGAATGAAGGGATGTTTGCTTAAACACACACTCCAAAGTGAGCGATCATATACATTATTCTCTGCTTGCTATGTCAGAAATTATTGAAGAGATATGAAAACCGTTTGGATTTGAATCTTTGATCTCTTTACATAGTGCTCTAAAAGATAAACTTATATGAAGAAGACCATTGGAATTCATCAAAAGCTAGAGAGAAGGGAGATCCTAAGTATATAATAATAAACCAGTAGGGAAAATATCTCATAGAGGCCACATTCCAACTAGCATCTTGGCGGGTTGGCTTAGCTTGGCTTTGCCACTAAATATTGCTCAATGTCACGACTACCTCACCTTCGGTCCAGTCCAGCCCCAACGAGCCTAGTTGGATTCGCACCGAACCTAATCCATCCAGTCCAGGCCGAACCCAAGAGACAGCTTCGACTTGTCCTCTAGCAACCTTCGGGGTTCGGAGCTTTATAGCGGACAGGTGTCACAGGCCACCTGGAGTAGTACACTGTAGCGCATCCCAGCGCGCCACGTGCCTCCTTGAACAGGGTTTCCACACCCTATAAATATATGCATTCACAAACTGAACAAGGTAAGACCAAACTTATCCTCAAAAAGCTCTCAACTACATACTGTTTCATATGTGATTCAACCCCTTTCACTGACTTGAGTGTCGGAGGGTTATCGCCGGACACAACGTCCAGCACCCCTGAGCAATCTTTCTTTCTGTTCAGGTCCATCCAGGCTCAACCAGAGCAGTCACATCCCAGCGTGATCAAAACCAGCACGCATCATTTGGCGCCGTCTGTAGGAAACGTGGATTTTTCCCTTTCAAAAACACTCAAAAACCTGTAACAGATTCACAATCCACAATGGAACACACTCCACCCCACGAAGATGTCCGCGTGGTAGAGGATAATTCTCCTCTTGCCGTAAACCCAGCAGCAAACACATCACAAACGCCACCTGACCCAAATACAACTTTAGCTAACATAGCTGCCTCTTTACAGAGTTAGCAGCACTTTGTTAGCCAACCTTTGGCCCCGAGCCCATCTACTCTAGTTTCACAACCTCCACCTCAGGCAACAACAGACCTGGTAGCAGCCTTGCAAGGCTTAGTTAGCAACTTGGCTCCTTTAGTCACGCCTCTCCAAGCAGTACAAAGGCCACCA